>JAUEKZ010043501.1:1181-12058 GCA_031471865.1 Melibe leonina | reverse complement strand
ATTTGAACTTACTGGTTCCAACACAGACTCTCTACATATTGAGCTACAGAGCCAGGGATTCATTGTTTTGGAGCGTTAGAAATGATCATGTGAATGATAAATTTTAAATTTTGCTTTAAAAATAAGTTGTTACTTGTTTAAACCTATGTAAATACTTTTTTTTGGTCAGATCAAAGGGCTTAGCTACCATGCTTCCATACAGAGATAGATGAAGGGGTCACTCAAATATCTAACCCAGTGAAAGAATACTAACAACAAGCCAACCAATCTTGACACTATTCCAATAATACCAAGTACCTGGGGAGACAGCTGCAAAAATTCAAATTTTACAACTTATGTATAACCCAGTAGAGTCTTGGATCCCAAAGCTACCGATTATAAGATGGATGCTCTACGCTCAAACTAGAGTGTCAGTCCTTGTACTTTTTTCGGAATGAGATTGGTACAAATGATCCATTGAAAGTGGAATACTAGAAAATTTGAAGAAAATTTTTTGCAGAAAATTAGAAAAAAACAACATGATATGACAAAGAGCTTGGCATTAAAGATTCAGCGAAGATGTAATCTATGCTCTTTTAGAAATGCACAAAGAACCTGTCACTGCAAGAATACCTTTGGAAAAAGCACCATTGAAATCCCATTCACTTTCTGCCCCTCCATCTTTTTTGGGGGATGAGAGGAACATGTCTAGGCTGTTTCCCAATTGAAACTCAGTGTTCAGGGAATATATAACAGGGATAGGCCGATTTGTTTGTTGGAATGATATTGGAACCTCAAATCTGCAGGGGGAAAATCAAAGAAATAGATCATGAAATAAAAGTCTTTCTGGCACAATATGAAAATTGCAAAACTAAAATATATCAACCATATCTCCCTATGAAGGAAAGGTTGCTAAAACAACTAACATGACATATGTAAGGTCTTTAGTTTTTGTCATTTGAATTGAAATTTATTTTACTTATAATTTAAAAAAATAATAACTAGGCTCTTTTTTGTGCTGAATAATATGGTTGAACTAAACAAATAGCAGAAAAACTCTTCCAGTGAGGACACCATATTTTGATGTGCTTATAGGAATCACTTTTCAAAGATGAATTTCAATGTCATATCTGTCAGTGATTTACCTCTCAGGCTCTTTTGCAGCACAAGGCACAGGATCAGTTTGAATGAATTTCTGATTGGGTGACACCAAACAGGGAACGAGATCTACTTTGTAAACTCCAGTATAGTCCTGGAAAGTAGAGAATTAAATATTATAAAACATAGTGTGTGTGTTTGTGTGAATAGAATTTATCATGTATCATAAGGTTTTTGGGATTTTTTCTGCTTTGTATTCCCCCCCCCCCCCCCATTTTCTATTAGATAGACCTAACTGTTCATGTGTTATTCTACATTGTTTGCTTTCTGTAAAGCATATATAGCTTGTGATATCTATGAGATATTATTCATGCTGTAGAGATGTACTTAATCATTTATCATCATTACACATGGTCATGAAAGGTAATAAATGACTTGGCTTGTTTTAGATTTGTTTTAGGAAACATTTCATCACTTTGAGCAAGGCCAGGAATACACACAGTCTTTTACCTTCAAGTTATATTTACTTTTTGCCCTCCACATCTGTAATGGGCCATCAAAAGTTGCTTGACTCCATACAAGTGTAAGATCAAAAGCAATGGTCAGGGGTTTGGGGGCAGTTATTACACTTGCCACGTCTGGCAAACTGTTATGACTCATAACAAACATGCCTATGAAATAGAGATTTCAATCAAAATGAAAAACTTAAAATTTGAAGTCTTCCTAAAACATTCTATTTCAATGAGAGAAAGATTTGTTTTAACAATTAAAAAAAAATAATTTGCAACGAAAATATTGTACGTCAATTTTGTAGATTTTTGTCAAAAGTTGCATATTAAAGAGCCATCTAACTTATCTTAAAATATCTTCATCATTTATACAGATGTCAGAGTGTACATTTTTTACCTAAAGCAGACAAAAAATTTCAATATGTAAGTTTAATTATTTGAATTTTTTTCCTAAAACAATGATTGTGAAATAACAACCTCTGAACTTTGCTTGGGTCCTGAACTCAATGACAAGTTTGCCATCATCACCAATAAGAATTCGAACCACTTGCAATCTTCCACCCTGTCTTTCCTCTGTCTCTAGACCATGTGACCACAGCACAGTGCTGAAGAAGCAAGAGGAAGGAAACTGAATTTTTGAATCCACAAGTCATATTTTCCACACACAAAAAAAGAAAATTCTATGTCTCTCATAAACTTTATGGGTGGATTTTTCATCCCTATGATATCTAAAACACACTTGCATACCTATAATAAAATGAAAACTCCATTTCAGAATGGTGCTCTAATGAGCTCCATCCCTTTGGTGCATTGACAAACACATAAGACACATATAGGGGAACACGTATTGTCAGATGTGTCTTTGATTTATCCTTGACTTGAAAGTCGGACACTACATGACCTCCACACAGGTCAACCAATTCGGTCATGTGATACCTTTGGAAAGAAATAACATATTCAGATCATTCAATCTATCGTCTAAAAATTCACGTAAAAATAAAATCTGTAATTGCAACAACAAAAATCTATCAACTACTGCCTACCCTTTGAAATAAGATAATATATTGCTTGTACAATAGAGCACTACATAATAGACTGAGAGGGGAAAAATTTGTTATGTGTGTTGTTATTCATATCTCTTGTCTAATATTTCATTGAAATGACGAGACAACAAGAAAATTGGGACACAGAAATATGTTAGTTTAATTCACAAGTTTCTTATAAGCATGTTCATATTCAGCATGATCTACTACATGAGAAAAAGGACTTTCTTTGCTCACCATGCATCAAAGTGCCATTTGCAGGACTTGAGGTTCAAATGTTTATATAGAGAAAGGGTCTCCTGGGGTCTGAGGGTAGCGTTAAACTGGTACGGGAAGTCGTTGCCTGGGCCATATGCCACGTTCTCTTGGAAATCCCTGTCATTGTCCAGAAACGATTTGCCCATTAAGGGTAGCAGTTCATCCTCAAAGATGATATTAGAACATATGTGCTGCTGACGATAAAGAGAGTTTGATAGGAGAAGTCTAAGGTTGTGGAAAGGATGCGTGGAGATGAGTGGAAGCAAGCCATCTTGGTGAGGAATCTGTGGGAACAGAAAATAAAACTAGTTTCAACTTCAGATGTATCTCATTAAGTATGTTTGAAATGGTTATAAATTCTTTAAAAAAGACATTCTTTCAAATCTATAGCTATCATGAGTATTTTGTCATTAAAAATAAAGTAAAAGGGTGGAAGGGGGTGTCAACATTTAATTTAAAACTGATAGAAACAAATATGGATCTACAACAGAGAAAATATTAGGAGTGATGAGCTCACTATATCAAGATAAATAGGACACTAGTTTAGTTCACTATTTGTTGTCTGCTTGATGTTCTTTTAAATGCAATGTGGGTCATATCAAATGTGGAGCTCTCAAAAATTAATCAACTCTTAATAGGTAGTAGACATATCCTTTTTTTTAAAGAGTACAGATATTATTTGAATGATACTATAATGAAATTAACCACAAAGTGACTCATCAAGTTATTTTTAGAAAGGTAATCCAAACAGTTTTCTGATTTAATGCATATATACAAACAACATTTTTAAATTCATTATAAATGTATGTAATGTCACTACAAAAAAGAAATTCTATTATGAGTCATTTTGTAATAAACTAGGACATGATAAATATCTCAGTATTTGTAGTTCATATCTATACAAAATAGAGAGCAAAAAGAGGTACAATACTGCCACATTTTTTTCAAAATTAAAAAAGAAATAATCAAGTACAAAATCTTGCCTGTACAGAGATATGCAGCGTGTTTGGGTGTTCACTGGCTTCAGGTTTCACATACTCAAGCTGAGCAAGGAATGATTGGGCCTGGTACGAATAGGGATTTGTGGATGGCATAGCAGGGGCTTTGCAGAGAGGATTAGCATGGCCTATGGTCACAGGGAGGGATTTGAGAGGAACACCCAGGTTACCATTTTCTTGAATGGGCTGGGCAACACATCGTACCTGAGATAATAGATTGAAATATCCAAATTTGTTTAGAGCGCTGAAAAAAAAGGAAGGTTACAGTTCTTATTTAGAAGTTGAATGTTATCTGTAGTATATTTTTTAAGAGTTTGAACACAACTAACCTTTTTCTTCAACTGAAAATATCCATGATTAGTTTGGCACTCTACTCTTATACATCTTATTTCTTTATCCCTCATATTGAGTTAAACATTGGAAAACCTATGTTTGAGAATAATGCCGATAATACAAAACATCAGCAATGGGGTGAAGTGTCACAATACCTACTTTGAAAAATGATCGAAAGTAAATGCTGTCCAAGACTTTTCTGTCTGTAACAGTGAATAGAGTGTTATCAGTGATAGTGACAAATGGAGAGGATGATGCATCATCTTCCCTCTCAGGTACTGCCACCTGCCAGCTGTAGACAATTGCTGTGTGGTTGATTTTTGAATCCTTACAAAGTTCTCCTGTGGTTGAGTAGGCAGGATGTTCAGTGTCGCACGGCTGAGGGGAAAACATATTTTGTAAAATTTATTCAACCATTCATTGTTTTTGTTACATCTCAATTGATTTTAATAATTCCCATGTGCTGCAGAAAGAATGCATGTGTACAAAGCCGTAAACTATATCTCAGCTGAAGCATAAAGGCATATCATTATTTATTCATATCAAGCATAATTGTTTTACTACAGCTTACTTAGGTATAATTCATGAGTTTTAACCTGAGGAAAATCATTTATTGAACAAAAGACTCATTGCGTAAATATAACACAATAGCTATATAATTATCAATTTTTTTTTTCAGTTAAATTTAAAAAAAATTGATAGACAGCTTAAATAATTGAAAAGATAATTGAAAATAAAATGCTTACTGTGATACAAATGAGAGGATAACCTGGAGAGGGATTCACTTTCATTCCAGTATCAGAGTCTCCATAATGTAGTAGAGAGACAACCTATCAAGGACAGAAATTATCATAAATGAGAAGTGAAAATCAAAAGAATTCAAACTTTATTGTATTTTGTGTTTACATATTGAAATCCTCCATTACATATCAATTTTTTGTTGGTTGCTTTTTGCCTGTTTAACATTCTTTTTAAAGACAATCAAGGTCATATTACAGTCAGAGCTTTCTGGGCAAGTTAATGTACTGCCACACAGAGATAAAAGGGGGCACATTGAAATATCTCATTTAGTCATAGTATTCTGACACCAGGCCAACCAGTTTTAGGACTGTTCCTGTAACACCGAGCACCTGGCAGGACAGCAGCTAAAATGCCTATTTAAACGTTTAGGTATGACACAGTCGAGGTTTGAACAATGAACCTACCAAATCTAAGGTAGACACTATACTTATTGAACTATGATACTGGTGACATAAATTATAAATCTTATGGGTATCTACAAAATGCTACTTACCACAGGGGGAGTGGGAAGCACTGCGCTTCCAGACACTTCGTTATCCAGAATGGTGATTGTAGTCATGCTCAAAGGACCAATCTGTGTCCCAGTGGATATTTCTGGACCCAGTTGCACACTGAATGTTTCATGCCACTCTAAAGCATGGTTGTACAATACATCTATTGTCACATCTACACTCTTTTGGCCTGTAAAAAAATAATATGTTTTTACTACAGATATTACAGGGACTTATCCTGATTATGGCCTATACAAATGCAATTATCATTTTTATTATTATGAAGACGGCAACAAAATTTCAAATTCAATAAACATTTTTACATTGGATTTAATAGTTTATTGTGTAATAAAATATTGTCCTGTCATATTTTCTTATCCTAGGAATCTTAAATCAGATTATATTAGTTGAGGTCATGAAACCAAAAATAATCAGCAATTTAACAATTCTAGCAAGCATGTTTGTCTGCAAGGATAAGACGCAGGAGTTATTCTTTGACAGTGGTTTTCAGTCAAGACATTACATCTTATTCATGGTGATGTACGGCACATTTTAAGGCTCATTTTTACCATTTATTTATCGATTGTTCTTAAGATTCTTAAATTGTTATTGTAGGACACATGGGTATCGCAACTTTGTGAAAGAAAGAAAAAAGAGGTCTTACCAGATTCAAACTGTAAAATGATTGACTTTGCATTGTAGTCAACACCAGAGATAGCTGATCCATCTCTTGTACTGCACCGCACCCAGGCAGTGCCATTTGTTGCACCCAGTCGGACCACTTTCAAAACAGCAGATGTGACCTGATCAACTACGCTGGGCTCACTGACGCTGTAGGACAGCTCTTCAAATACAATCCTTGGCACTGATGACATGTTCAAATAAAAATTATAACAGCGGACTCGTAATATGTTGATGTTGATTAATTCAATCTTTTAACAGAGTCTATCTTTTTTCATGGTTCTTCCCACTTCTTCCTTTATATATATATATATATATATATATATTATAGTACACTCCTCTTAACATTGACTTTTCCAAGTCAATTTTTCATTCTTGTCCCCAAGACATCGACTTATTCAGAGTCCGCTGTATGCGTTAATGAACTAATATATCAAGCAACAGAGAGAAATCTGACTTCTCTGACAATTGTTGAGACTTATAATTGAATTTCACAAGAGAAAATTGATTCAACAGTCTATTATTTCATTTACTGACATTTAGTACTTAGTCTTCTTATTCTTTCTTTTAAAAGACTGACTCGATTTGGTCCAGTTATACTGTCAGTGCATATTCCAACGTGGTCAGTTTTTGACCATGATAAGTAATCCATCTTGAAGGTTATATCAAAATTGGCAAAGACAAAACATGAAATATTTCTCCATTAGCGTAGACAAGTTTATTTGCTATTCCTTCAGAGAGTTCTGATTATAAAAGATGTAAAGAGCATCTCACCATCTCCTTGGTCGAGAATAGTGATGACAATCGTATCCAGATCTCCCACCATGGACCCTGAGTTGTTATTTTCTGTAAGGAGACCCAGCTTTAACAGGAAAATCTCTTCCACTTCATAGGAAGAGTCATCCATTATATCCACCAGGCAGGATTTTATCTGTAAACATTATAAATCAAACAATGCAAGATACATCAATAATTCTCCATAGCAGAGCTGTACACAGGAGCTAAAGTGGAGCTGTTTCAACACTTTTATGTTGTTCATTACATGCTTCTCTACTTTATACATAAATAGAATAAATTTTGATAAATGAATCACTAACCTTCTCTCCAGGTCTAAACACAATCAAAGAATCATTGGTAAAAGGCCTTTCCTTGTAATCCAAATCTACCAATGCTGTTTGTTGTCTTGTGTAGCAAATAACCCAGGAAAGCTTGCTCGTGTCTCCTTGTCTTACAATAGAGACATTCAGAGTCTTCTTTTCCTCATCAACTGTGTGACTCTCATGTGCAAAACTCATTCTTGGGACTGATAGTAGAAATAAGAGATAAAGAAATAACATTGGAGACACAAAGAGAAATACATTGAAGACACAATATAAGACAGAGAAATGCTATTGGAGACACAATATAAGACAGAGAAATAATATTGGAGACACAATATTGTGATATAAGTTTAAAATATAGAAGACTGTGGGATGATCTTATCCAATTTATAAAACTGTACTTAAAATTGATGATGTAAAACCCATGGCTTTCTTTTCTTATTCAAATATAAGTTTTACTAGAGGAGATAAATATCTATCAATTGGTACAAAACTGGTATTAGACAGTATTTCCTTATCTATAGAATATTGAAGGCCTAGAACCAGTTATAGTATGGTTTTAAAAATGCATCTTCTCTTGGACAATTTTAAGGGTATGGTTGATAAAGAACCTGTTAATGTGTGTTATGTTGATGACTGATCATTTGCAATTATTCTCCATTGTTTCCTGTTTCCATCACTTTCCTATGATACCTTTTCCACTTTATTTAATAAGTTTTTAATACTCTCTATTTAATACCTCTATTTGCAAAATGTGATTAATTGTATTTGCCCCATTATGAAAAGATTAAGACTGATACCGCACTACAACTTTTTAGTCGTCCAACTTAACAGTTGAGTTGAAAGGAATGAATGTAACCAATGAAAATAAGGAGGCGCTATTGCACTACTTCAACTCAATTTTTCAGTCATGAAAATTTGTGCCGAGGAACAAACTCACTCACTTCAACTCAACTGTCCGTCAACTTTTTTGTGCCAGTGATAAATAGAGAAACCTACTGTACTAGATAGTTGAGTTGACATGGGGGACTAGACACTAGATCTACACACTACACTATGGTCTTTATCTGTATCCGTCTGCCTCTCTCCCTCCCTCTCTCTCTCTCGCTCTCTCTTTCTCTCGCTCTCTTTTTTTTCCTCTTTCACTCTTTCATATGTTAACATGTATCGCTCATTTCTCCCGGTATCCCGCTCTGTCATTCAAATAAATGTTTAAACAAATAATTCTGGATGATCATATATGTAGACCTGTTGTTATAAAATTTATTTTTAAGTAACATTGACAAAGGACATTTTATATTTTCTGAACTTTAACATTCAAAAGTTTCCTTTTAAGTAATTACTTACTAAGAATGGGATGAACCCAAAATTTCCCTCGATTTTACTTTTTCCAAATGGAAAATGTCAAAGCACAAACACAAGCAACCTCTGTCACATCCATGTTTGTAATGACCAAAACAAGGCACTACAACAACGCAGTTGGAAAAAATCAACCAATCATATAGTTTTGGTGAGGTAAGACTCAGTGTGTCTCAACTCAACAACATGATTTCAACTTTTCACGATTTCAACTTTTCCATTGATCGACTAAAAAGTTGTAGTGCGGTACCGGCCTAAGCAATATATTTAACTTTGAGCTTAGGTTTACTTAAGGTGTGTCCAATCCAGCTCTACTTCCTTAAGCAATTCAAATAAAAGTTTCAAAATTTGAAATGCATAAAACTGAAATTCAAATATGAAGTACACCTGACAGACATTTTGTGAGTTGATTGTTGTAATTGTTGTTCCAACTTTTCCAAATGAGTAAAAAAAATTTGTTGACTACTGATAATAAAGTTAAAGTCTGTAAAATCTCTTTCTATTGGGTTAATTTCAATGTAAACCATTATAATTTGTTCAATGGAAGCAAGCCCACATACCGTCCATGGCATCATCAAAGAGGGTGACTGTTGCCTGAATAGGCTGTTTCAGGTTGCTTCCAATGGCAGAACTGAGAAACACTTGGAACGTTTCATTCCCTTCCAGTCTTGACTCAAACTCATCATCCAGCAAGGTCAAAGGACAAAACTTATCAAAGAATAGGAAAAGAAATGAGAAATTTCAAATGTAATGGTATCACACCAGTAATGGTTTTGATACTGAACATTCACAACTTCATAGGCAGTTCAGACATTCATTCAAAACCAAAAATCTGGTCAAAGACATTCATGGATACATGAAAAATACAAAATGAGCAGATGTTAAGACTCTTTCAACAAGTTTTATTTTGTTATAATTGTATTTAAAAGCATCTAAAACTAAAATGCTGTTCTTATAGAATCACAACAAAACAATGATCTTAAACAATAGTTCTATGTCCATTCTCTATGACAAAATTGTATTGCATGGTACATTTTATGGATGGTTAAATTAATGATGATAATAAGAGTATAAAGTACATTTCTACAGTGCTAAGAGAATGTTAAGAGACAAGCTTTAACCCTTCCACAGCGATGTCTGATTCCAACCCAACTGAATATGCAAAATCTTGAAAATGTATATGTTCTTATACCAGATAAATCATATTTGAGTGAACTGACATATGCCAAAAGCCTGAAATTCAGTCTTAAAGATTTTGGTGTCTTTAGCATTGAAAGGTTTAAGTGCTTTTATAGATATAACTAATGTAATGTGTGATACTGTGTATTGATGTATGAAGCAAAATTTGATGTAAAAAAAAAAAAGGATTATTTCATGATCCCATGCATGATGATAAATTGTTTTTTTCACAATGACTTTTCCTCTTGCTTCATTAAGCAAATTCTCTATGAAGTCAAACTTTAGAAAAAAGAGTAAATTATTCTTGTCCAAAAATTAAAAATCTACAGATGGACTTTGATTTTCTATCATACTCTAAAACGGTTAATCTGTTAAATGTTTATACTTCTCAAATTGCATATGATTAACTTAAGAGCCTACAGTGGTTTTTTTATATGAACAAAGATAAGATTTGAAATCAAGGCTGAGAGAAGTATCTACCTGAGTGGACTGTCCAATTCCAAACCTGATAGGTGTAGAAGAAGGTATGTAATCCTGGCCTGGTCTGGCTGATGGTGCTGGTGACATGCGGGTTGCACACCAGACTGTTGACACATGGGAAAGATCTGACCCTTCTCGTGTAATTGCCACTTCCACTGTGCCGCTGTTTTCAGGAAATGAATATTCCTTCTCAGACAGATAGATGAAGGATTCTGGGATATTATCAAACAGGGAAAGAAATACAATTATAACACCAAAAGAAATATTTTCCAGTCAATAATGCTGTGAGCTTATTATTTGTGGGAGCAATTTTTGAATTATTCAAAGTATAAGAGGCACATTTTTGTGGTGTGACATTTATCAACATGCTTTACAAATACAACTGTTTGTCTTCTTCTTCTAATTAACTGACTGACTCAGCTGGACTGAGTATCACTGTTTGTGCGCATTTCAACATGGTCGGTTACAGACCTCATAAAGTTAAGAGGGTTTAAAAAAAAAATTTAAGTCATTAACTTATAGGGTCTCTCTTAGAGTTATATGATGGATCTTTAAAGGCTTCAATGTT
>JAUEKZ010043390.1:0-14193 GCA_031471865.1 Melibe leonina | reverse complement strand
CCCAATAAACTCTCAGACACACTATTCAAATAAGTAAGTTACATCGAAAACAACCATCAGTCTAATCTTCAAAATCCGTTATCATTTATTTAATGCCAAAAAAAATAAACGAGTAAGACAAAAACAGTAGCCCATTCCATAAGAATAAATTATCTTCAAGCCAAGTAAATATTCACATCTAAACTGGAGTGAGAAAAATGTTTTGCCCGAGGAAAAAATATCTTAATTAAAGCCTGCTGTCATCAGCATGAAAGTTTACTGTCTTACATACACTTTATCAAACTTAACTATTGTCTGACATACACTTTATCAAACTTAACTAATAGATACAGTATATTAATCAAGCTACTTACCAACGCAAGGCGACCTTGATGGGGGTCGTGAGACAGGAAGTGAACAGATCAGCTGGTAAATCAGGATTCATGGGAAGAAACTCGGTGGCCCCACATGATGCTAGAAGAATGCTGTTTTTTATGCTTGAGGGGGCACTAGTTTCACCATTGGTTTGACCAACAGTCTGAAACAACAAGCGGAAATACTTTTAAATGGACAAAGAAGAGGGTGTTTACCATTTTCTCACAAACACTGACAAATGGTGGTTTAATTTTATCACAGAATGTCATAAATATAATTAAATATACAATATAAAATGACATGCACACAACATCTTTTTTACGGACAAACCAAACAATCTAGGAAATGAAAATATAAATAACGTTCCACTCACACATAATGAATGGAACAAATCATGAGGGAAGGATACCAAAATGAAACAAAAAAGAAAGAAAAATAAACACTGAAAACAAACCAAAAAAATAAAAAATAAAAATAATTGAAAACAAAAGGAAAAACAAAATCATACAATGTATGTAAAAACATATAC
This sequence comes from Melibe leonina, assembly GCA_031471865.1. Classification (NCBI taxonomy): domain Eukaryota; kingdom Metazoa; phylum Mollusca; class Gastropoda; order Nudibranchia; family Dendronotidae; genus Melibe; species Melibe leonina. The sequence continues at coordinate 13,310 of JAUEKZ010043390.1, read as the reverse complement.
ACATGAGATAAAATTAAACCACTGTGACAACAAAAGAAACAGAAGCAGACGAAGAAGGAGGTAAGGTCTAACTCGCCTCTGAACCAGGAGGAGGGCCACGATTAGTTACCCATCGTGGTCGACTCAGCTCGGTGAACCTGGCGTTTTTTTTAAGGCGATCCTGACTCCGTGTGTAGAGAGAATTTTCCTTTCAAATGATTGAATTAAGCGAGGAGGTAGAGAACAAGAAGGTTAAGTTAGTAGGCACTCAGCATATCAGGAACAAGAACTTAGAAGCTGTGCAGGGTAATGCATATATATATATATATTAAGGAAATACTGAACTTGGTTCGGATACAAGACAAAAAACTTTTATTTAATGCTATGTTAAAAGATAAGATTGAATGAATGAATGAAATAGTTCAAACAAAAACCATGTTAAAAGTGCCATTAGAAAATGTTAACTTCCAATAAACTATTTCCACAAATTTATACTCCTTATGTTAAAACACTCAAATATCAATTGTCACAATTTACTTCTTTTGTCAAAATCTTATGACTAAAAAGACTTAAATCTTCAATTTCCCACACCTAGCGTTTTTGGTTTGTCTCCCTTTTTTTTTTTTTTTAAATCATTATTCTAAGACCCCTTCCTCCAACCTCTCACTTTAAATCTGTTTACAATCAGCAGATTCAAGATACTCCAAAGGGTTAATCATGATACATGAATAAGCAATTAAAACATTTCCCCTTGAAGATTCACAAACTAATTCATAAAAATGAAACTCTAAATAAACAAGACATGGATCATTCAAGAGAGAAATGTTTTGTTTTTCACACCCACAACTTGAGTGTTCATACACGTAAGCATAAAAAGAAATTATTTAAATATTGTTTCGCCCAGTAACTTTTTTGTTTTGTTTTCCACCCCTTAAAACGGCATCATGCAGTGTCAATGGCTGAAATGTATGCCAAGCATCTTGTGTACTTTCAGTTTGTTAGTTTTGTGTGTGTCTATTTTTGGGGGGAATTTTCTTTTCAACATATCAAGTTATCTAATGAGTGCAGAGCAAAAGTTTTATCACAGCTAAAGGCCATGCATTCTCCCTCTAAATGTATCATAAGGATACAGTTTACCAAATAATTATTCAATCTGATTAAATCATGTGCAAAATTAACTTTTAAGAGGAAAGCAAACCCAAAAAAATAAAACAAAAAACAAAATCAGAATAACTAACAAAAAAAAAAAAAAAAAAACCCACAAAAACTTCTTTTATCATAATCAGTGCTCAACCAAGTAGGAAAAGGTTTTAAAATTAAAAGGGAATATCACTGACTAACTTGAGAGAAAACCACAAATCAATGCACCGAAAGTGTTTTAGAAAAGAGACACCTTATAAGATAAGATAAGATAAGATAAGATAAGATAACTTTATTGATCCCTCAACGGGACTTCAATTCTAATTCAAGACCACTGACTAGTAGAGTGATAGGAATTCAAAAGAAAACAATGACATTTTGAAGACTATTTTTGTTAAGGTGAATATAGCATTTTTTTAAAGGATAACTCAAGTCTATTGGATAAAACACAAATAATTCACGCATATCACATAGAGCCTTGTAGTGCGTAGTGAACCAAATTTGCTTGAAACGGATAAGTGATGATAATTGCCACCATCATGACAGGATGCTATTGTAGATTACTTCTTGTGGACTCTTGAGTCAGCACCCACTCATGCATCTTAGTGCAGTGAGGCAAATGGGATTAATTTCCTTGGCTAAGGTAATACTGAGATGCCACTAGTGTGTGTGAGTGTGTTTGTGTGTGTCACTTAGTATGACCCACTCACACACGTAAAGAGAGAGAAAGAAACAAAGGCAGAGAGAGAAAGAGGTTGGCATACTACAATAATACTGCTACTACTACAACACACATGTAGTAATAAATAATAAACAAGGTAGAGAGCCAAGTCAAGGATTAATATCAAACAAAAGAAATTTTCTTTACTCTGGGGTACTGTCAGTATACATGCACAAAATGTAAAAAATGTCCAGCTACATTAATAACGCCGGCAAACCGGATCACCAATCCTGTAAAGTCAAATATGGCGACTCCTAAAAGACTGATTTCCATTGCAAGCCAGGTATCTGGCACCCATGTTATCTTGATTCATAGGGGAAATGGCATTACTACCACTATGCGCTTTTGCAAATGTTCAAGAATCAACTTACTCTTGTTCCAGAAGTTCTGACCCAAATCAATTCAGCTCTTGTGTTCTTGACCAGAATTCCAAATCAGAAAATCGATGAAGCCCATGCATACACTACACTGACCTTATTTAGTTTAGCAACCATCTTCACACTGAATTATTGCGTTGTTTGGTTGGTTCATTTTTTTTAAATTGGAACTAGACATGAACATTCACTTTCACAGAAGCCTCCACTAAAACAAACAAGCCTTGACCTGAAAGCCATAGTATTTAACAGATACAAATATCATGAATGGTGGAATTGAAAATCACTCACTGAAAAAAAAGAATACCACGGAAATTAAGAAATAAAGAAATCAGTATTTCATCAAACAGAAAAAAACCACATGCAAGAATGCCACAATCAGATAATACTGTTTAGACAAACGTATATATGTAAAAAGAGATTAAATACTCACAGCAGCTTCTTGTTCTCTCTGTTGGGTAAATGCTTTAAAAAGATCAATGATAATCCCTGCATTTGAACAGTCAAAAACATAAATCGATGGACTGCCCATCCAAATCTGCAAGTCGTACAATGATAGTGGGATGTACTGGGTGTAGCTCTGTGGACAATCATTTGCAAAAGTAATCAGAAATCCGCTCAGACATATAAATTTTTTTTTAAACATCGGGTTTTTCATTTTATCAAAACATTTTTTGTCTTCATTTCAATCATTTAATGTAATAACCTCCCTAGATCATTTTCTATTATGTATTTTTAACTAAATCTAGATAATAATACAAAGTTCGTCTGAGATCATACAAGAATACACTTATCTTGTGAAAAAAAGTATTTTAAAGCTGATATAAAATAGGACACCAGGATAGAATGTTCAAACAGCAATCATATATATATTCATTCATAAAACAAACCAGATAAATATCAATATTAAAGTAGATCTCAGTTAAGGCAATAGACTAGGCTCAAGCTAAAATATATATTTGGTAACTCTTGTGTGAATACCAACAACAGGCGAGTATGTGAACAAGTTTGCATATGTATGCAATTATTGCCCTAGTCAACAACAAAACTTTATCAAAACGCATAACAAGTATATCAACAGGATTGAACTCCATAATTTATAACAACCAGATACTGATATTTCTGCCAACTCGTCTATTCCATGTTCTTACCTTGTTAAAGACCCAAATTTCCCCATTTGTAGTCGGTCTTGGTACTCCATGACCTATATAATGAAATAGAACTCTCTCTTCCTGAAAAGGAAAATAAAAGAAGAGAAACATCATGTCAAGGTCTCTTTTGAACAAATTGTTAAGTATTGGTGACATATTTTTAGGTAAATATTTTTTGGGAAAATGTTTGTTTACTTGGGCTTATCATCTGAACCTAGACAGTCATTGTTTTGGTTTTCTAATGATCATTACTGCAATTGCATTTGTATACTAGTAAGTTTACCATCTTGAGTTTGAAACTCACCTAAACACATCATGTTCAATCATATTATAATCTAGGCACAAACATGTTAGCACTAAGGGAATTAAAAAATCTGAAAATTTGCAAGATGACAGATTTGTATGCCTGTTTGTACAAGAAATAATTTTTTTTTAATGAAAATTGTTTAGAAAATGATTACTATCCATCTAAATCCTGCATTAAAAACAGGGTGAGTAACAATACATGATCAATCCTTACTTTAGCATTTCTTCGTAGAGAGGTGCATAATTTCTTCACTTCATCCACAGTTGGATCTAAAGACTGCCTGTAACGAGCTCGTGGTTGCCATCTTTCATACTGTTTTTGTAGGTTGATTCCGATAGAGTTTAAAGCCTTTTGAGGACTCATTGTACTAGGATCTGCAAAATGTAAGTTATCAGTTCAACCAAAAGCTGAATTATAATATCTTACCACATCCATTATTTTTTAATTAAGAAATAGCATATAAGTCAATCTAAAAAATATAAAGGCCAAAGACGAAAATTTCTCATGCACTAGGTTATTATGTTATATATATATATGTCATTACAAAAATATCTTAATTTTCAAATGCTGCTATCTTCAAATAAACCTTCACATCGGGAGTCAAATTTCCACTTATAACCACCCCCTTCCCCTCGCACCGTAGAGATTCTTAATTCATTTCCAAGCATTTTTAACAGCAGTACATTTTCCCAGACTTTTCTGCTTTTACTCCTCAAAATTTATGTTTAAAACTCAATAAAAATAAAATTTGAGTGTATGACGTGTGAATCAAAAACTTTTTTTTAATTACAGGTTCTATCACTTGATAATGGAAAAATTCCAAAGTGCACATACCAATCCAACATTCTGTTCGTGCACATGGTGATATTTTCACCACATCAGGGGGGTCTACACCCACATTCAGGCACAGGACTAGAGCAACACTTACAGTCTTCATCTGAACAACAATGAATAAAAAAAACAGACAGTCATTATAAACTAGAAATTTCAATCTGATCAATATAAAACTTGAAAAACATAGAAATGAGAAATAGTTTTCACATTCTCTAGACCTACATAAATTCTAAAGACTTTCCTATTCAGTTGTCACAAATAAAGGTTGATCTACAATAGAAACCATGGGAACTAAAAAACATGACATTTCTCTCAATGAATTTTTGTTTGTCAATATAGCCTTGTGCTCAAGGTCTGACTGAGATTAAGATTTACGCATGCAGGTTCCAGACCTTTGGCAGACATGGTCCAATACGAAATTGGACATTAACTCAGCCATTCACCTGGCTTTGACAACATTGTCCCTATCCAAAAAAGTGTACTGAGCCCCATGGGTGCCTGTATTCGTCCTAAACTGTGTGATATCTGCTGTCTGCCAGTAAAGCACATTGAATCTAGATAGGTATTAGAATTTGCCCTATTAAGTGTTAATAATGCTAAGCATCTCATATGAGCTGAGGCACATAGTTTGATGGCTTCAATCTTGCAGAACAAATAGGCTCTTCCCTTAAAGGATGATAGACGCTATGTTAACAGTGCAATTTTGTTGTAGGGAATAAATAGAATTTGAAATCATTACAAAAGATCACTCTATTAGGGTCTAGACTGTCTAGATGCTACAATTCACCTGAATCAGGGAAAGAATGGGAAATATTGCTATTATTAAGAGACAAGAGTCTAGATAGTCTAAGTCTAAATAATGGTGACAACACCTTGACTCTGTGCGATGTGTCAGTCTATAATCAAAAATTATTTTTTACTCCATAGGCTACTCCCAACAAGAAGAATTTTTTACAAAAATTAAAAAGAAATTTGTAAAAAAAAGAATCTACACACTCGTTCCTTCATTCGCCAACATTGCAAACACAAACTGGACCCTTCGATCTTGCCAAAGTGACGATTTTCATCGCAAGCTAATGGTAGATCAGTGTCCTCCAATTCGCCTCCTTCGACTTCACATTTTTCTTCTACATCTAAACCACTTTTTGCAGTCATTTTGCAGCTCAATCTGTCATGATCAAGTTTTAAATGAAGGCAATTAAATTCATTTATCTACATTTTCTGAACCAAAACAAAAGCATGGCTTTCCGCTATTGACATTTGGTTTCCGGTTGTCGTTGAACGAACAGTGTTCGAAAGACTGGACTTGCTGTTTTCATATCGACGCAATTTGATGATTCAGAATTATGTTCCTCTCCTACTCCTAGCCTAATTATTCAGTTGCTGTAGTCTTTATTATTACGCGAACTTTTCGTCACACAAAATTATCTTTTTCGATTATCTGCGACCTTAGATAACATATCTGCAGAAATTTATACAATAAGTTATAAGCACAATGTGTAGGCTTTGACCAGCGTTATGTTGAGAATATGTTCCTTGCGTAATTTTAGATGAATAATTCTTCTAAGTATACACAACGGGTATCTAATAATAATTAAACTTATATCAAAGAAATCGTGTTCTCAAAGTTCTTCTTTATCGTTAAAGCACAAATTTATTTATTTGTCTTCATTCTGTTTTTGTATCAAAGTTATTCACCAAATAAACAAGATCTTTTTTTTTTCTTTTTTAGGTTGGTTATGTAGATAGTGATAGGTATAATATGTAACATTGTTGGAGCCACTTCGCTCTATTCTATGGCACCGCCAGAGCGCTCATACTCATACGGAGTCCGTCGTCCGGCTAGCACTAAAAGCACGTTTTGAAAATAATGTAGTGCATTAGCTATGCTCACGATATTGACCAAGGAAGTTATAATAATTAAACATTCTTGATCTTGACTTAGTATCATTTATTGCTCTTTTTGGCTGGTTGAAGCTTGTGTGATTTTATCTCACAAATAGTCCAGCATGACGTGTATAGATACGCATGTTACATTATATGTTTGGAGACCGGTCAATTCGGCTCCCTCACTCTTATATGAGCACTCCAGCCACCGCCCTTCTTGCGTTGGACTAAATACAGTACAGTATGTTACATTATATGTTTGGAGACCTAACAACTAACAACATTATATATTTCTACAGTAAGTTTTTCTTAAATAATTTAAGGAAAAAAAGACTCTCTGACCTTCACGAGGTACTCCGGTTGTCTCCGCCTTATAAAGTGTTGTTTCAAAATGTGTTCCTGGTTAGTCTCTCTCATTTTACCTTTGTTGACACGCAAAACAGGAGAAGCTCCGATATTGTTAGTGTTAGTTTTTATCTAGTACTTAAGTATGGAGCAAGTTATTGCATTAATTTTTTTTTAAACGAGAAAAAATATAAAAACGCTTTAACTTTAAGAGTTTAAGAGGTCTGTGATCGACCACGTTGATAAGCGCACTGGCAGTAATACTCGGTCCAGCAGAGTCAGTTAATTGGAAGAAGAAAGAAGAAAATGCGATAGCAGAGTCCCAAAGCGGATGGATAGGCGCGATGCCAATGCTTGTGCTGGCAAGTGATGGGTGCTGTGTTCAAATCCTCATTACCTGGTCATACATTTCTACTTTCCCATTTTTCTTATGTCTTTTGTTTTCCATCTCTGCTGCCTATTGTACTATTACATGTTCTGCACCGGACTCATTTAGCGAATGTACTTATTGTGTGTTTGTACAAAAAATATTGCATGTCTCCCTAAGAGCGAAACGGCACTTGGGCGATGGCAAACGACTGAATGTAGTGGTAAGGAAAAGTCAACATACACATGTGTATTATTAGTATTAACTTTTCGAGAAACGCTTCCATCCAATCAGTTGGGTGCGTACGTGCGTGGATGAATCTGTGCCAATGACATACACATGCATGTATGAATGAGCTACAGAAAGTAGACCTATTCCCTCATTAAACTCAAGTCTTGTCTTGTGATGTCAATTGCCAGTGTGAATAATGGATGACAAAACAACTAAACGTATGTCTATGTTTGTACTGTAGTACTAGTACGTCTACCACGACCACTTGTGGAGTAAAATATGAAGTTCATACATAATGAATGCCTAATCACACTTAAATTATTATTTTTTACTGATATTGTGATGATAATTGATAAGCCCTCCGCCAGAGCGCAAAGGTGTTTATCTTATGAATAAAGATATCAATCACGTACAAATATAAACATACATACTCACACAGGGAGATAGACAAAACCATTCCCTAACCCAACCGGTTTTGTTTGTTTATTGCTTTCAACGGCGAAGATTATATCAAGCGCCCAAGTGTAAGATGATAGGCTAATTAAAAGAACAGCCAGACTTTGACCCTGCCAAGGACATTTCACAGAGATATGCTTTACAAAAAATATCTCTCAAGAAGGTGACAAAGAGATGATTTAGTTACAGTTACAGGGGGGAAAAAATCACCCCTCACAATCACCAAGCAAATCACATGATACCCAAATGATAGTGATAGCCAACACTAACACCAACATCATGCACTATTATTATTATGGTTCAGGGAGACAGGATATTCTACTACGACCCTGTTGTTAAGTACCTCAGTGTAAAACATGGGGTATGACTTGTTATAACTGGCTGAGCGAACCGATACAAAACAGCTGTGTATGCAGCGACTCCAAACCAAAATTTGCCAAAGAGGAATGTCCGCGTACACTACACATACTTTCGAAACATGAAATAACCATATATATTTCAAGAGTACATGGTCAGGCTTATCATGAATTATCAGAATTTCTTGACAATGAGAGGAAATTTTGGCACCTCTGTATGTATGCTTGTTGAGGGAGCACTGGAGAGTGCTTGAAAAAGATAAGGAGAGATAGTCAAGAGACAACACAGAAATAGTGCTCACCGACCGCCCCTATGGTCATATAAGTATAAGCATCCAAAGGTAAGTTTGTTTTGTTTATTTATTGAGTTTTAGAGTGCTTGCAACTGCTAAGATAATTTAAGCGCTAAGGGGTAAGAAAGATGACCGGCTAGTTAAATGAATAGCCAGATTTTGACCCTGCCAGAGAGATGATTTACAAGAGAAAAAAAAGTGATATGATCTACAGGTGAAAAAAAATCACCTCGCACAATCACAAAGCAAGACACGAAAACAGATGATGGCCACTCTCCACATGCATTCTGGTCCAGGGAAAGCCAGTTTTGCGTACTAAAGTACTCAGTCCTAGAGATAGCAAGTAGCCCTGCAGTTAGGTACTACACTGTAAATCATGGGAGATGACCATAAACCTATGAATGAACTGAGTGCTTTAGTTTTCGTCCCATTTTCTTTTGGCCCAGTTTTGACGATCGTTACAAAACTGGAAGAGAAAGAATGTGCTAGTGCAAACTGGGAGAAATTTTTGATGCGATAAAACGCCAGCTTCAGGTTCATCAACTGGGACTAGGACAAGTGTGTATGACCAAGATTGAGCGAACAGATACAAAACAGCTGTGTGTGTGTATGCTTGATAGGGAGCACCGAAGATAGCGTTGGAATGAGGTAAGATGATAGATAAGGCCAAAAGAGAAGAAACATAAGTAGCACCATAAGAGGCACCCGCCAACCGCCCACACTTAAAAGAAAAAAAAGCATGCATAACACCAGATTTTGTGTTAAAAAATACAACTCCAATGATGTGTAAATTTAAAAGATTTTTTAATACAGCTCATGATAAATAAATGGTTCAAATGCAGAGAAAAAACTACGAAAAACAGCCATATTCTAAAAGGGTCAGAGAAGTATCCTGAAAAATAACCCACTATTTCAATCAAAGGTATAATAATCAGGCATTGGAAAAAAAATCTTAAAATCAAGTTTAAAACAAAAAAATTACAACCCCCATCCAGTTCTCTCTTTTCTTTTAATTGTACCATCATGACAAAAAATATAACTATCAACAAATATTAAAATCACAACTATTTGCCAATTAAATGGCAAATAGATACAACTTTTGAGGACTCAGATGGTTTTGAAAAAATATTAATATACAATATTTGATTAGAATGTAAATTCCAATTTGTTTGGAAATTTATTTCGATTTCAAATACTTGACAAGCGGGCAGGAAACGAATTCCAACCCAAATCCTTGACGAGGGAGTAGTTGGTAGCACAATAGGGCAGATAGCGTACGGAACAGACCAGGCGGATGTGACCAGAACGCTATCCAGTCAGAAGCTGCTTGCTATCTTCGACTACTCTTCAACAATTTTTTCTTCAACTTTAACCAAAAATTCAATGGTTTCTTCAGTAAAATTGTCTTCTTGGTAGTGCAACTCATCAGTGTCAATACCTGGTGACAAAAGAACAAAGAATGTCATGATTCAATTCAAACATAACCAGGTCAACAGATAAAAACATATCTTAAAAAATTTGCTTTGAGGAGCATCAGACAATGGAATGGCATCAAAATTGATCAGCCGAAAGATGGTGTTGATTTTACATCATTACTCCTCTTTCAAATTCTAATAACACAATGATGAGTACAACAGACATGCCTATAAGCTGGAAAATAATAATAAATCCCATCCCCTAAACAAACAAAATCCAAACACGACACAAAAACAAAACACATTCACTAGACAAATTTAATATGGCGACTTTAGTAGTATGCAATTGAATGCCAAAGAAAAAAAAGAAGAAAAAAATATCCAATTGGTTCTAGATGATATAACGGGCGGAGCATCAGTAGTAGTAAGTGGCATCAAACTATGTCAGCCGAAAGATGGTGTACGATTACATCACTGCTCCTATTAAACCAGAATGTGCCTTATACCCCCATCCCAAAATTAAGACAACAAAGATACATTCAAAGCAATGTTATTAACTTCTGTTATCTAATGTTTAAGACAAATTTTTATACATATTGCAGTGTGTTTTATTGCTAATTTTAACACTGATTTAACTCAAGGTCATATCATAGCTGCCACAAACCAATGCAAAAAGTTGTATATAATAATTTGTGAGAGAAATTAAAATTTAGATGAAAAAAATCTGAATAGCTTGTGCCTGAGCCAAATGCTACCCCCCCCCCCTCTACCCCGCAATACATCATGATTCAATAAAACATAGATCAAAAGATAAAAAAATTGTTTTGAAGAGCATCAGACAATTGAGAGTGGCATCAATACAGATCAGCCGAAAGATGGTGTTTGATAACATCATTACTCCTCTTTCAAATTTTAACAAAGGATGAAATAATACAAAAGACAAGGATATAAACACAAATATATCTTTTAGCCCCCTCATACAAAACCAGAACCACAACCCACAAAACAAATGTAAGACGGCTACTATGGCATGTAATTCAATACTTCAGTGGAAAACAAAAGGCACAATGGGATAATGTCCATTAACATTCAAAGCTCATTTTAACGCCAGCTTTTGGCAGTGGAACGGATCGGTCACGACACGTGTGTATTAACGAACCCCACTAAAAACCTTGTGATACCGCCATCCACTAATAATATATCTAAAATATTTTAAAGATATGGCCCTGCAAATTGTGAGTTCCCACAATGCAATGTTATGATCAATAAAAACTTAGGTGAAAAGATAATAAAAAAACAAAATTTACTTTGAGGAGCATCAGACAATCAAGAATGGCATCAAAATAGATCAGCCGAAAGATGGTGTTTGATTACATCATTACTCCTCTTTCAAATCTTAAAGGCAAGGATGAAGGAGTACAACAGACAAGGCTACAAACAAACACAAATGACCCCCTTTGCCCCCTCATATAAAAACCATAACAAAAACAAAACCACAACCCACTAAACAAATATAAGATGGAATGCGTCAGTGGAAAACAGTTAAACAAAAGGGGACAAGACAATATTTACTCAAAGCTCGTTAAACCACCATACACCTACTACAGATATTTTCGTTGTTCTGCCATTCTCGCTATATCACCAACTTTGTTTTCCCTATACAATACTAGGCAGTATAACAAGGTTTGAATGCTATTACATAGAGGTTTCCAATAATCTTAATCAGGAGCATCAGTAGTAGTAAGTGGCATCAAACTTTTGTCAGCCGAAAGATGGTGTATGATTACATCACTGCTCTGATTGTACTTGAACGCCCTTTACACCCCCCTCACCCCATTTGCAGACAGCTGAGAATGGCATCAAATTAGATCAATTGAAAATGGTGTATGATAAGATTATTCCACTTTTAAATTTTACCCCATTCCACCCTAAGGCCATGCATAATTTTACCGCTCCGAGTATTAAGCTATGGGACAAATATAAATACAGTGAATTACTTTAAACAAAAAGAAGCTACACCGAGAGAAATGGGCGTGAAGAATCACGCAAGAGAGATGGTCTCCTTGCTCGTTCCTTAATTGTTACGCATTGCACCAATTGGCTTTTTAACAGATGGGTCTTGTAAATGTGTAAATGACCCTTTCGAAAATTGCCTAAAAATCATTTTCAAGACGACACTCGACTCTCAATGTAACAATAACTAGACCATGGGTCTAGATGATACTGAGAAGATATCAATCAATTGCTGTTATTGTAACTGTGATGAATATCGAAGTCGACAACAATAATGCATTGCTCATTTTCCCTTTCAAAATGTATTTAAAACATACTCACAACCCATATCATAGTCACATTGAGACAAGCATAGTCTCTCTAGATTAGCTAATTATAATGCTTTCTTCATTCTAGACTCGTCCTCAAGATGGACTTGTTTCCAGATCATATTCTTGGGTGCCGGTGATTTCGGGTATTAAATCTCTCAGTCTGATAAATATCCAGACCACATCTTACTAATGATGAATCCAAGCTAAATACAAACCACTAAAGGAGAAGAATTGGATAGTGCAGGTTTGTCGATGTCTAGCAGACAAGACAGGTTTACTACAGTTTAAATACCATGCATGATTTCAGCCGCATCCCAATTTTCGATCTAGATGACCCGAAAGCACTCTTTTTGAAGCGCCCTCATTGTTAAAACCCGCTAAAAAGATGAAACGAAGCAGACTTTTCCCACCGAGCATAAAAAGATTTCGCTCGGGGATGTGTGAATTAGCGCTTAGGTACCTCTTTTCAGACACGAAACAGGAAATTACCACCGGCTACCTCAATCGGTCAGCCGGCGGCATTTTTTGACATTTTGCCTTTGAAAATCTTGGGTCTAGACCACGCTGAAATTCCCTTTTTTAATCTCCCACTTGACGCATCTTTTCATTTGTGCTAAGATGATAACAAAAGACAGAAAATGCCCCCTGGTTACCTGCCCTGATGGTTCGATTACAAAAAAAAAATCCAGTTTTCGGCTCAAATTTGAAAAGTCTAGAAATCTCTGCTAGCATGATTTCAGCCACATCCCAATTTTCGATCTAGATGTGTGTGCCTTGTTACGCCTTCGCACTTATACTGCATAGAGGTGTGTAGAGAAATACACATTGGTGTTTAAACTCAAAATCCTATCCGAAGTGGACGAAAAGAAGTTAAAGCAAGACAGAGATCTGTACTGTAAAAAACATGGTATCCCGAACTCTATCTACAATTTTGAAATGCAGGGAGAAGCTAACGAAGACTCATGAAGAAACAAAGTTTGGTCAAACTACCAAGAAGAAAACATGCAAGGGCAATGAACGTGCCATTGTGAGGACCTGTTACTCTCTTCTTATCACAAACACAAGGACTATACATAATATATCATATTATACACCCACTCAAATCCTCCTCCCTCCCTATCTGTCTGTCT
>JAUEKZ010043279.1:0-16412 GCA_031471865.1 Melibe leonina | reverse complement strand
TTTTTTTTTTTTTTTTTTTTTTTTTTCGCCCCCCCCCCCCCCCCCCCCCCCGAATTTGACGGTCAGAATGACTTTATATTTTGTTGTAGACAGAGGAACTGATGTGTCAGTTGAATCAGGCGTAAATTATATTACAGAAGTGCTGATGCTTTCTGTGGATTTTTTATTATTACTCATGGTTACCTGGCGATATGCGTGGAGCATATTTTTCAACACGTTGAACGACATTATAAATAAAGAACACCAGACTATCTAAACGTTTGTGATTACTATCAAATTATAACCCCCATTTTCCAAAAAGGATTTCCCGTGAACCACAGGTGGAAAATCGAATCATAATTTGCTAATAGATTTAAAAATATTGACTGCTGAGAGAAATCGAATCATGATTGTCAATGAAAGGGCAACGCTTCTCAAAAGTATACTCGTCGTATCATTTCATTCCACGTAGGTAACAGGAGAACAGGCAAAGTGTTGGAAGGACAATATCGAGGGATAGACAAGAATGGGGAGCGCGGGATGAACGAGATACCATGATGATGGGGAGGGAGGGGGAGGGGGATGAGGTTGTCTTATCTGTTTCCTTCTCGAGTGATAGGCGGTGTGTTGTAAAGTGATTTAGGGAAGGTGAAGTGAGGTGAGGTGATGTATTGTAAGGTAGGAAGAGGTGGGATAGGGCGAAGTAAGGTGAGGTGATTTGTAAGAAGAGGCGGGAAGGTAAGGTAACATGAGGTTGTGTGAAGTAGGTGAGGTAATGTGATGTTATTAAAGGAAGGTAAGGTAGGGTAAGATAAGGTTGTGTGGGGTATGTAAAGTAAGGTAAGGTTAAGTAAGTATTAGGTTTCTGTCATTTACTTTTCCTTTTAACCAAACATAAATAATTTGGGACGATAAAGATTATACCTATTTATTATTATAATCGTTATTATTATTATTTTATCATTATTATCTGTTATTCATTGTCATTCCCAGGACTGATGACCTTCATAGCACTGGTGGTGCTTGGGGTGCAGGGGAACGAGTACCTGGTGGGTCTGCAGGAGGATGATGCCGGTGTGCTCCATCTTTACTCCATCGGCGTGGACATCATGGGCGAGGTCTACATCGGCTGGTCATTCATCATCGTCGCCATCTCAGCCTTAATCACCTTCACCAGCTTCACCTTTTGTTTGATAGAGTTTGTTCATGTCAAGGAATACCACAACTAGGGTTTTTATTTATTATTAGTATTATACCTGAATCACCTTCACATAAGTTTGTTTCATTGTTGGATAGATTTTGTTCATGTAAGGGAACACCGCAACTGGGATCTATTGGGCGTAATCACCTTCACATAAAAGCTTTATTGTTTGATCGGGTTTGTCCATGTCAGGGAATATTGTATGCAATTAGGATTTTAAACCAGCTTGCGTAGTCCAGTCGGATCTACATGTATTTCTACTTCCACTTTCAGTCCCATAACAACATTCCACGTTTAGTATCTTTCACATTGGCTTAGGTCAAACATTTGTTACTTAAGGGTCAACATTTAAGCAAGATGATCTTTAAAAAATGTGTGGACTGACAACAAGAAAAACGAACAGACTTACAGAAGATACATTGGTATGTATTATAATTATAATTTAAGTTTAATAGAAAAGAAAGGAAGAGAGAGGCGAGATGGAGAGACAAGGGAGATGCAAAGTAACGCGCACGCACACATAGGATATACACACACGCACACATTCGTACGGACACACTAGCGCATGGACAGACACACACACACACACACACACACACATACACGCAGAGAAGGAGAGAAGGAGAGAGAGAGAGAGAGAGCGAAGGGGAGGGGGTAGAAACGTTAAGAGAAAATAGAAGTAGCTTGTTTGTATTGTCGGTAATTCCGATGTCTGCGTTTCTTTGCTGCGTTCAATTTGTGACGTCAGATTATTTTTAATTTTAATTTTGATATGATCACATTTTTCCATTGACTTTTGGTATAATGAATAATTATGTTATGTAGGTACTCGTACTCGTGCCGAGCAAAAGTTTCTATGTGTAGAAGTCTCAGTGTTTCGAATTCAGATCACTTAGGATAAAAGTACTGTATACGCCATCATCGTTGTCATAACAACGGCGGGGGCAGTTCGATCAGAGATGACCCGAGTTGAATTGTTGAATCCTTTGCATAGAGAGAGAGAGAGACAAAATTCTGGCATGGCTAAAGATTCCTTTTAGTTTTAGTAACAAACATGCTACATTCCAGTATGTATATATCACATATACTTATACGACTTATAACCGATGACGGAGTGAGAGGAAAGCGATAATATTAATATCTTCTCCTAACATTGTAATTTGCCAAATTGACAAAATGTTAAAAGTTCATTTTGTGTTTGATGACGTCATCGTCATCATCATCATCCTCACCATCATCTACGTCACCTTTTGTATTTTGACCATCATCATTCGTCATCATCATCATCTACATCATCCTTTGCATCCTAACCATTAACATTCGTCATCGTCATCATCATCATCCTCACCATCATCTACGTCACCTTTTGTATTTAGACCATCATCATTCGTCATCGTCATCTTCGTTACTGTTTTCGACATCGTCATTGTCATCAGTCATCACTACCAGCATTATTGTTAACATTATTTGTTATCGTCATGGCATCATTGTGAAGACACAATTTTACTGGATCAGTACTGTTATCCCAAGCCCGCCCCCCCCCCCCCCCCATCATCACCCTCTTTCAACTGATTTCCCCCAAAATCCGACAACGCTCTCGGCTCAGTTTCTAAATAAATAGTATGTCTAACTTAATGTGATCTCTTTCGTTCTTTTTTTTTACGACTGTTATTGGTGAAATGTTAGGTTAGACCCTTTAATAATAATGATAAACCTTGTCCTCTGAACCTCAGACAAAGCAGGGACTCGAACCCTCGGTCAAGTGCAACACGAAGCCCTTACATTACATAGCCAAGTAAATAGCACCAAGTTTTAGTTTTCATGAGAGGTTGGGATGGTAGAAATCTTAAAATCTTATTTCAACTTTTTATTTATCATTATTATTCTGTAAAGCACAGGGTGAAACTGAGCGCTACAGAAATTTCAATTATTTACTATCATTATCATTATTGTTTATATTATTATTATTTTCATCATCATTATTATTATTATTATTTGAGACCTGAAGCTTCACAGCAGAGATCTCTATGTAATGTACATAGGGGTTCCAGGTGTGACCTTTGTGTACCTACTATTTTACAAAAATCAGCCAAAGAGGTCATGACCCTTTTTCCCTGAGCATGAGGATAAGGACACTAACATTATAAAAACATCTAGTACCTGTAGTACACACGAAAAGCACAAGTCAAACAAAATAGACTGTGGACACAAACGGAGAAGGTGACAGAATGAGCGTGATACATACGGTCAGGTACCAAGTCACACTCTCAAAAAGTGTGCCCTGTGCTTCTTCTTAGGTTATTTTATCTCACTTGCTCATAATTTTTGTTTGTTGAGAGTTTTAGGTCACTTCCAACGGCTACCTATATGGGGGATTAAATAATTATCATATATTATCTTAACTTACCTTACTTTAGATCCATACCAGCACGTAAGTAACGTAAGTATTAGTTATGTAGGTAGGCCTACCAAAATGTAAAAACATGGGGACGATAGAATTCAGGACAACAGTCAGGACCGAGACTGATCTAACTAACAACGGTTACACAACAGCTATGTGTATGCTTGTTATGAGAGTACTGGAGGGCGTGCGGAAAAAAATGAAAGGGATAAGTAAAGCTAAGAGAAAATAAACAAAAGAAGCATCCACCAGGTATCAGACAACCACCCACAGCGCCACCTATAAAAGAAAGGGAAAAATTGACATAAGGTCTGAAAAAGGTTTGATAAAAAGTGGAAAACAGAAAAAAGAAACACAAGACAGACTTACCAGAAATAAATTTAAGTAAAATAATATTAGACATTTTTAAAGAAAAATGAGAAAGATTTGTAGAATTTGTACCAAAAAAACACTGTTTTATTTTAAATTTTGTAACAGCAGATTACAATATAATTTCTTAATATGTCAGGTCTGATTCTATACTGTAAATTGAGGGCCGGATAAGTAGGAAACAACTTGTAACAACAGTGTCATAAAATCAAATATCCTGTTATGATCTGACTGAAAAAGACTAAGTAAATTCTGAGAGCATTTATCAAGTGGTTTTAACACTGCTATGCAAAAAAGCACTTGAAGTATACTACACACACACAGTTTCGTTTGGTATTGAAGTATACTTCAACATGAAAAGCTTCACAGAGGAAGTCGAAGCTGTGTCTAAAAATAAATAACTCGACTCGATGAACACACTGCATAATGAATGCAGTCTAATTAACAAAAGTATGATACTGACAATGTGTAGCAAGATAAATATTTTGATAAAGCTGAGGTACATAAGAAAGTACATATGTGAGAAGTACAAGAAATTCAGCATTGATAATGTGATATGTAAAATTATTTCCAAACATAAAAAACCCCTCCCCACATCCCAATGTTTGAAAACCTATATATTGAGACGGGAAAAAAATTAAGTAGAGTTGTAAAATAGTTAGGTGACTTTTTCAAAAGCTTTTTGCCGTTAACAGACAAAAGAGACATAGTATAAATAGTTAGGTAATTCATGTAAATCACTCTCTGAAAATCTCTGATAAATAAAGAAGACTGGTATATCAACCACAGGGGGATAACAGTCAAGCATAAATAAGTGAGACCACAGATAATGTGATACAGATTATTCTTTAAAAACCCAAACCCACAACGACAATGTAGATGAAACTGTTGCAAGTTGCAGTAACAATAATGATGATGAGCCTTTATGCTTTGTAAACACGATACAATTGATATAATTAATTGATAAGAAAAAGCTTCATGAGCAGATATCGTGATAATGTTAATAATTATTAAACAATGACAAAAAAGACAAAGACATTCACAATACCATGAATTAAGAAATTTCTAGAAAAAAACCATCTGTGGATCTAAAAAGAATTGCTAGTCTATGATAACAAGCTTAAACTTGAAACAAAGTGTGGTAGTTGCTTATTATACAAATAAAAACCACTTATTTCTTTTAAATTGACTTGTTGGTAGGTAATTGTTTAGAGCACCACAACACAACAACTTCAGAGAGATGTGCAGACGCATTAGTCCTGAGCTTCAAAGTTCAAAGAAAATAGCAGAATCGAAAAATCGAAAAAAAATCTGGTAATAGGTTTTTATTTTGCTTTTCTCAAACAATAACCCCTCAGTGTTTAACTTGTATTAAAATACTATCTTGTCCAAAATCAATATCACAGAATCAGAAATGCTTTTCAAGGCTTAACTTATCATATTATGATATCATATGAGTCTGATTTTTTTTGTTGCATTATTTTGTTTTACACTTCTTACAACTGCATCAAGCTATGTCAGGGCCCAGCTCTATGTCTGGCTACAAATACAAATGGAGTAATGGGACAAGGGATACATCAGCCCAACTAATCACAGGGCCAGGAGAGAAATTTTAATAGGCAGACTAAAAGTAAGCAAATGAGCAGCTTACTGTGTTGAGTCTATGGTAGCATTGAAGAACAAGAGATTTTTGGCCATTTTCCTATGAATTAGCCACAAAAAACTTCCTTTTGCCCCTGTGTTTCAATTAAAATCAATGAGAAGTTATTGCCACAAAATGCATATATATGTCTGTTTCTATCTATAGTTGCCATTTATCCAACAGCTATTTTAAACAATGCTGCACATATTAAATATAAAGATCTAAAGCATGTCATAATATCATTATTTTTAGAAATGCCTAAATAAAGTAACAGATGAACACATACTTCTTACCTAATTGGGAGTATCAAAAACTGATATTTAAAAAAAATTGTAATCAGGTGAGCAATTATGAATACAACAGATGACATTCTGTTTTGAATGCTTCTTTTCAATGATTACATTTGCCAGTCTTTTTGTAACATTTTAATCAATTTTGAATCCCTTACATTGAGTTTTGAGTTCATGGTAGAACCTCATATTAGGCACATTGCTTGTAAAAAAGAGGTAAACAAAAACTGTAAATCATGATGAAAACTTGTATCAAATTACAATTTTAGTAAAAACATCAGATTACATATCAAACGTACAGGAAAATTTACTCAAATCTATCAGAAATTTTTAGTGAAGATAATTATTATTTCATTCCAGAATGAATCAAACAAAGTTCATGTTCTACACGGAGCCAGTAGTTTTAAATAGTGCATAGTCAGTTTGTTATACCCATATGGTAATAAATTACTTGGTAAAATTTAATAACATGCAAACATCATAACATTGTACATATAACATGAACTAGAATATCTTATAAAGTAACTGAAATTCATTCAACAGCCACAAAATGCATGGATTTTTAACAAATGCTTCTCCAGTTATGCATTTCACTTGGTATACACCGTAGTATGAAAAGACCACTTCTTTCACATTTCTAGATATTTGAAGTTATTGAGAATGAAGAGTAGGACTTCATGATATAACCCCTTGAAAGGAAATAATAATATTGCTTGATTTGCATTATGGGTACAATATATTCATAACAGTGCTGTCTGTATAGTGACTAATAAGATGAACTCTTTATACAGAAAGTACCCTCAGATTTTCTTATAAATGTCATACCTGAGAAAAGCAAAATTCAACAAAAATTATCATTCAAGTGTTCAATAGATAAAAGTCACAAACACACACTATTGCTTCCAATATTTGAATGCTGACGGCCAACAGACTACGTACCAGATGCACGATCACGCAGGATACGCTGCACACGGGGGAGCAAGCTGACGCCCCGACGTGCAGAAGTTGTAAAATCCACCCCCAGACGTGGAGCATCTGGTCGAAGGGTGTCCGATAACGAAACTAGTCGGCGGCTTCCAATCGGTTCAAACTTGTAACAATGCATTCCATGATTGGGTGAAGAGTGGTATGGAGGTGGCATAAATCGCTGTACGAAACTACTACTACTATATTTGAATGCTGAAAAGTATAAAGGAAAACATTTCTACAATTTCAGAGTATCCAGTGTATACAAAATGAACCCATTACTAATAGATGTGTCCCCCGTGCACCTGCAATTTCTTAACCCTCATCTTTCTAATGAACCTGAATGCACCCTAGGAATGTCAACTGAAAAGGTTATTCTAGAGCTAATATTTAGAGTGAAAATGCTTACACTTGGACCTTAAACATTTAAACTGGATGTAAAGAGAGAACGAAATTCAAACTAGCTCCAAACCGCTTGGGAAAACATTGAATAGGACAATAGGAATTTTTGAAAGATAAACCTGTTTTATATTTAGGCTTTGTAAATTAAAGACATTTTTTCGGAATTGCTAAATGTACAATACAAGTATACTATGTATCGTTACAAAGCTTAAATTAGAAACCTGATGAAACAGCAGATTTTCAGGTGGCGTGATAAGTGAAGCCAGAATAAATTTCTATAATAGTATGTCTCATTTTTGACAATCATCTACGTGTGCTTGATAAGATGAGACTTTTTAAACTAGTTATTTTGTTTGTTTGTTGTTTATTTGGGGGTTTTAAGGGGCTTTCAACTGTTAAGGTTATATCAGCACTCAGGTGTAATTTAGATGTTAGGTTAGGTAAAAGAACAAGAGAGATTGGAAAAATATATCATCGCCTCTCAAAAAAGGTGACAAAGAGATCATTTACAATGATGAAAAATATAATTTATCAAAAATTGAAAAGAGAGAGTGACAAACAAACAGGTGATGGCCACCACTCACATCATGCATTATGGTCAAGGGAGACCCAGGATATTCTACCGCCTTTTGAGTACAAATGTATCCTTCTAGATAGCAAGTGACCCTGTAGTTAGGAACCATATGTAAAACATTGGAAATGACCACAAGTCTGTTAGGAAAACAGACAGGACCAAGACTGAGCTAACAGATACAAAAAAGCTGTGAGTGCATGCCTGTTAAGAAAGAAGTGATGAGAGTACTGGGAAATATAAGCTGATAGGTAAAGCCAAAAGAAGAAACAGAAGTAGCACCGACCAGAGGCACTCGCGAATCACCCGCTTAAACTAGTTGGCCTTGTCAACTAATGGGTTACAAATTTTAAAAAAACAAAAAAAAACGTTACATCTCAATGACTTCCTCCCACAAAATGTTTCAAGCAGTTTGACTAATAATAAAAACACAAAAGACATTCATGAAATATATACCACTCTGGACTAGATATTTGAAGTAGAACACTGGCTCATCAAAACAACATTATTTAACAAGATAAATGAGTGATACACATGTACTTCTGTTAAGTTTCATCGATAGTACTATATCATCTTTTTTTTAATCTAGATATTTTTTTTACAAACAATAATTTTAGATATGAGAAAAGAATAAAATACGGTTGATGACCATTGAGATAAATATCATAACACATAAAGGATCTGCAAAATGATAAATTTCATAAATGACAGGATGTATGGAAAAAACGAATAAATTAATATGTATATATATCAAAATTTCAATAAAAGATCACAGAATCACAGAGAAGATAATAATGATTTGGAATGGAAAATATTAATTAAGCATTTATTCAACAGTAGGAAAAACAGTTGAACGAAACATTATTTTCAAGCTGAAAACGAAAACGAAAAAAAATTTATAAGGAACAAAGAAAGATAAGGAGAATCTAAATATAAAAGCCATTTAAAACAAAAGTTGAATGAAAACAAAGTTCAATACAAATAGTTTAGTTACCATATTTTCAAGACAATTTAATCACCTTAATCATCACTACAAAATGGAAAAGCTGCTTTAATTTAGAGACAGTCTCTGACAGAAATCGTACTGATTCTTCTCACAGTTAGTTAAACATTTGTAGTATTCACAATTTGGCACAAATCAATGATGAATATTTAGAAAATAGATGAGATTTATAATAAACCTTTTTGGGGAGAGAAAAAGAGTACAAAACGAGAATTGCAACAAAAACAGTGTACATAATGGGACTCGTATTCCTGTTTTTTCAACCTCTTAATACTGCATCATGCAGCATCAGGGTCCAGCTCTATGTCTGGTTACGAATGAAGCAATGGAACATGTGATATGTGCATAGAGCCAAACATAATTCATCACAGATCCTGGAGAGAATTTTGAGATTCCTCATAATTTTTGAGCTTACAGACTTTATTACTAGGCAGATTTTGTTTAATTTTGTATTTTACCCACAACTAAATCTGCTTCATGCTTTTAATGTTTTCAATTCTGCGTGTTTAATTTTTCACAATTGCCAAATGGATTCTTCTGATCAGTCATATTTCATTTAGAGTTTAAAATTTGTCTTTAGTGATTGTTTCATGACAAAAATTAGCTCAGAAAGTGCCTCAAATACAGCAAAAGAAAATATGATTTTTTTTGCATAGTTCGGGGGCCATTTTACTCATCTACTATCTTTTTAAAAGACTTATTTTAGCAAGCATCTACAGACTTTATTTCTTTACCAATTTTGATCATTGATAGCTAAAAAATGTTTTTCTCCATCTATCTTAGTTTCAACAATATCACAATCATCATAATAAACTTTTAAATTTTGAAATTTGTCAGTGCCCTAAGCCACTTAATGTTTTTAATGTTTTAATATTTCAGTTGCCAATTTGAATCTTATTTACAGAACAGACCAATCACATTTTATTCATAGTTAAAATTGCATGCTTCAGGTAAACATATATTAATTCAATACCATGAATATAGCTATCAGCACCATGAAATGGAAGCATCAAATATGACAATTGCATGAACAGACATTTTTGTCCATAGGCTAAACTAAGTAAATGAATTTATTACTGCTTTTAGCGCTGCCCACAAAGAAAATGCTAAAAATTAACTTAGTGTGCAAAAATGGACAAGCAAATCAATCTGGATGTTTTTGACGCAATTTTTTCACACTGCAACAAATAGCTTATTCAAAATATCTTTAATAAAATTTCATCTCATAACATTATTTGGTTAAAAAAAAAAAAAAAAAGTTATGTCCAATGCTACCTGATTAATGCTTTACTAGATTTGGTATAATTTGCAACAAAAATAAACCCCAAAGAATAAAAGAGTGTGTCTAATTTAATTGATTCAGTAATGGACTTGCAAATTGGAAGAGTGCCTAGAGCTTATAAGAAGTTGGCCAAGTAGAGAAGAACTTTAAAATCATTCTGCTCTTTTTCTTGTTATCATCACACACTATAATTATCAGTACTGAAAAGAAGGAAAAAAGAAAGAGTTGTAACAATTTTTTTTAAAAACAAAAAAAACACAGCATATCCTTTTCTAACAACACTTAGAGTGAAGCTTAAACTCCATTTGTGTTATAAAACTTTTAACATTAAAGTAACAAAAGAATCTGTAACAAGCGGTCAACATTTCTGAATAAGTGAAACAAATGAAACAAAGACAAACAAGACTAATTGAAAACTAAGAAACAAAACTTTCAACAAAGCAATTTGAACTCAAATATCACAAATTGAAAAAGCAAAAAAAGTATGTAAGTATTGGGTTGTCATAACATTGAAATTAGTTAGTGAAAAAAAAGTCTCAAGAACAAATGGTACTGCTACTTTTATTACTCCCAATACTACACTATTACTACTATTTTGACTATAGACTACTGCTACTGTCACTGCTAGTGCTCTACTACTACTACTACTTCTATGACTACTTTGTCTACCTCTGATGCTAATAACAATTCTAGAACATATGAAGGAAAAGAAGAGAAAAACTGCAAAGTCTACCCATGTCAACAGTAGGAAAATATAGAGAAGGTGAAACAATAACCACAAACAAATGTCCATGAGTAGCTAATGCTGGACTTCTATTCACAGCTTATGATGATGATGATGACATTGATGATGAAGATGAAGATGATGATGAAGATGATGATGATGGTGATGATGATGATGATATTGATGATAATAATGATACAGTAAAAACTATCTCAATGGTAATGAAAAGTGACAGATTGGAAGGAAAACTTAAACAAAAGTATTTTTTGCCAAATGAGAGTTGAAAATATTACAAACTTTTTATGGTAGAGCTGGCATTCAAAATCAAGAAAGTTATAAATGCTCTTCAGTAAGGAAGGAAAACATTGAACTTGTTTGCATCAAGAACAAAGCAAAGTTGCTAAGAATTACAGATTGAAGTAAGAGCCTAGAGGAGTTATCAACTGGCAGTGCAGCTTGGGATCAAGAGATGGGAAATACTTTTAAAACACTGGGATTCTTTTCTCACAGTATTGGCGAAACGCCATTACCATAGCATTGTAAAGTAATGAATTTTTCAAAGCACCATGAATCAAATCTGAACTTTCTTCCAGTCAACATAACAAAAATCATGGAATAATCACCAAATTTTAATGCAAATGAATTTCTGACTCAATCAAAACAAAAGAAACAAAAGTTCAAGAACTCATTTTACATAACAATAACATAAGAAAGCAGGCTGTTCACATATCATTTATTAGAGTCCTTCACATGACTGCTGTTCAAAATTGTATTGCCAAAATGGTTGCTATCATAGTTTTTATTTTGCAAAGTGATAAGCGGTTTGTTATCAAAATTGATGGTGGGTTCTTTTTCATCTACAAACTCATGCCTTTGAAAATCTTTCTCATGAGCACTACTAAAACTTGATGCACTACAGCTACTTAGACTGATGTCACTGTTATCTGTATTCTCTTCCCCCGCCTCCCTATAGCTGAAAGCAGTGTTATATGATTCACTTGAGTAATTGCCATTTATACAAATTTTTGTCGGTGCATCACCTGTGATCTCTTCGTTTGTGTTGACTTCCATACCACAGCCAAGAATATCCTCATAACTAGATTCTCTGAGAATATCATTTGTTCTATTACAAAAGCCTGTCATGTCTGATTTCACAGGTGAAACTCCTGATGGCAAAACACTCAGACCTTTCCCACAGCTGAAAAAATCTAAACTTCCTAAACTACGAGTTCGATTGCTTCTGAATTGGGCTTGCCGATCAGCGAAAGTAAACACTCTTGGACCAACAGGTGTATTGTTCCTAAAAGTGACATGCAAATCCTGCTTGCTCTCTGTTTTGATCGCATCAGAACCATGAAGAGATACCTGATGCATCTTTTCTGCAGCTTTTCGAAGCATCAGGGGTGAGGAGGGAAGAGAAAGGCTTTCCTGCCTGTCCATCTCAGGAAAGACGAAAAGAGAACAAGCATTGCATTCGCCACATTTTGGAGATGGTGATGTAATACTGACTCTGCGAGGATGAAAATCAACTAACTTGTGGCCATATCTAAGCTGACTTATGCCTGCAAATGGATTGGCAAGAGCTGGAGAGTAATCTGGATCATCGGCACTCATGACCTGGGCAATGCCTTCAGCAGTCATGAAAACATTTTCCTCATTGAACGATTCGTTGGACTGAAGAATGTTGTCTTCTGATTTTGATCTTTTGTGACCCTTCCCTGAAAAACAAATTGAATGAGTCAAATTGGTATGGATAGGTTAGGTTATCTCTTTGTGCTTGGGCAACCCATAAGGCTGAATTGGTATGGATAATGAATAAGGACATTTAAAATCTAGAAAAGAATAAAGAAATAAATAAAAGATGTATTCCCTGTATTCTTTTTAATTGATCCAATAATTGATTCAATGATCTTTAAACTGCAGATGCAATTGTATATTATTGGGCAAATTCTCTCCCACATAATAGCATGATATTAATATATTAACATTATTACATTTACACAAACAAACACACATACTCCCACACACACACACAAAGATGAGCTAGGCAATCATTGATACTGTGAGGCCAAGTAACATTACTTGCTCAATTCTTCACTATTGGATCTAACTTGTGAAAAATGAAAATGACAAGACAGCCATTTTTGTAAATACATTGTTTTAAAAGAGGAATTACAAGATACATCATACCTGAGCTTGTCAGGGAATCAGTGTTGAGATTTTTATGTATTTTTTCCAAACTGCTGACTAAAACTTTGGCACTAGGCCTCCTCTCTGGCTGCACCTGGAAAAAAAAGATTCATTAGATGCATAATATGATGCCTACATAACATATCTATCCCACCTGAGTCAACTAATGTAGCTTGAAACCAACAAATCATATGTAACAAAATGTCTTCTTGGAATATCATTTTCCATATCTTCATTGTTAATATTTCAATCTGCATTCTACCCACTTTAAAGAACTTTCCTTATGCCCGACAGATAAAGTAAGTAAGTTATAAGTATGTCATTGAAAGCTCTCTGGCTCAATTCTGGTTTCAAAACCATGAAGGGAACAAGTGGCAATGGCTACCACCCTCTGGACAGGATGCTGATCTATGACAGATTACTTTCCCAATCAAACAGTTCGGCTGGTACCCATTTCTTCACCTGGGTGAAGCCAAGTGATTTGAGTTTTGCTCAAGGAAAAACTGAAGTGCTGTCGGTAGGAATCAAACCCTGTTGCCCCCAGTTCGGCCACCAAACCTACATCCCAAATTTCTGATATATCAAAATTTTTATCTTTGTTAAAGGATTAATTACCTGACAGCATTTGAAAGCCAATTGTAAAAAATCCAATGGACAATAATCCACAAGCTCACAAATTTTGTGATAATCCACACCAAAGTTCTGGAGAGAGAGACAAAAATAATTCCAAGTTTAAAAAAATTGTCATTCAACAATTGTTAAAAAAAAAAAAAAAGAGATGTACTTAGAAGTGATAAAAGCCTTCTAAAAAGAAGCACAGCATTTTAATAAAGAGAGGATTTTAAGAACAAATAATTGAAGACAAAATAATTTTAAGCAATTGCAGAAACCTATAAAGGCATCAATAAAAACTTGTGAAAGTCAAAATAGTTTACATACATTTGTTCTTGGCATAACATCAGGATCTGATTCAATTCTGGCAGTTATTTCCATATTAATGATCCCGAAAGAAAACAAGTCAGCCTGAGAAGATATTTCAACAAGGATTAGACAGATCATTACTTACATCAGATTATCAATGCAGCATTGAAAGATACACAAAAAGTTTTTTTTAAAAGTAAAGAATTTCACATATACCACCAAACTTCGATTGTGGTAAATATATTTGTGAATCTGTGAGAGAAAAAAACTATCCAGCTAAGTTTGAGAAATTTAGGAATGACAACATTTAAGTTACCTCTTCAATATACATAATGTATAACTTTCTGCCCACCTCATTATCTACTATTACTCCTTGGTGTTTACAGTTTTGATTGCTCATTGCAATTAGTCATCATATACACAGACTCAATTTTTTTTCTTCTTTTTCAGCTATATTGCTATGTTCAGATCATGCTATGTAAAATGTCATTATATGAAGGTCAACAACCTCGAGAGAAAATCAATAAAAATGTTGATCAAAGAGGTATCTAAGCGCTTTATTCTATGAGACATAATTTAGTATAGATCAATTACAAATATTTTAGAACGATGGTCTGATGTTGATAAGTTAGATGTCAATATAAATGGACTGGAGTGAATCAAGTTTTACAGACATACCCGTTCATCATAGAATTTAGCGGTCACCACCTCAGGCGCAATCCACCATGGGCTTCCCACAGGCTGCAACGGGGTGGTCGCACTTCATAGCATGAAAAACAGAATAGTATGGGTTAAAGAGTTCCTTTTCTTGTACATGTATAAGGTTTACAATATACTTTTAGAAAAATAGAGGAAATGTTCTGAGTTGATAAGGCAACTGGCTGCTTAGGCAGCTCATGGTTTCTATGAATTAATAATTTCTAACTGACTTAAGCCAGATGTCTCACCCCTTGGTGAATCACCTTAATCTTAACGGAACAGAGACAGATGCACCATCCATGAAACATTTCCCTAAAATTTTCTCCTCTCTCAAAACCTAAATTCAACTTTACAGCTACATTACAATGACTATATTTCAAGTGATTGACATAAATTAAACATTCATATGTAAAAAGAAAAAAGATAAATTTTGAAAATCGTGAAAAAAAACATTTCAGCATTAGTTTTGTATTTTTGTGTGAATATTAGATACTGTAATATCATGCTTTTTATAAACTATCATAAGAATTCATAAGAATATGCTGGTTTTCAAATTATAGATTTTTAAAAATACATTAAAGAACAGACTCCAGCATATTTGGTCATTCAAAAGTCTCAGACACAAGATAGTTAATAAAAATAAAATCACTTTATTCATAGTAGATTTTTCACAAAATTTTTGAGAAAATGACCTGTATACACATAAACTATCAATTTGAAATCCATTATTTGCAAAATATATAAAGGAGAATTGCCTTAGGTTGATATACATTATCTTAACATACCTGGGATCAGGTATCTTTGTAGCAAGACCAAAATCTGCAACTACAGCAGTGTAGTTTTTGTTAACTGCCTTCTTTATCAGAACATTCTGTAAGATACAAAAAAAACAAAATAAAAAAAAGACACTTTTATAGATATCATTTTATAAGCATTAAAACTGCAATATCATGCATAAGGATCCTTCAGCCTGGATATTATACTCTTTGTTAAACACAAAAGCACTCAGTTCACAGATATGTCTTTATCAGCTGAAAAGCAAATACTCTCATCTGATCTTCTCTTCCCTTTAATTTGGTCAATATATAGAATTATACTCTCTCTCATTTTCATCACACCTTTCCCAGAATCTCTATTCTCTAAATCCTTCATTTTGTTCCACATCTAAATCAGCCTTATGAAAATCCTTTTCGCCTACAACCACTTCATTTGTGTGTTGCTTATGAAGATTCCCCTCCCTTTTTTATTTGTACACAGAAGATGCCTATAAAGCCGCTATACAGTCGACGACACTTGTGTTGATGTTGATATGGGAGTGAAAAAAAGATCAACGCAACCGTCGGGTCGATTATTTACCCAAAACAAGGGATGTGTTTTTCATAATGCTGCTGACCGTATTTGGTCATCTAAGTCTCCAGCAACAGTTATCTGTTTTTTCCCACTCTCCACGGCGTTGATTAATTGTATCTTTCTTTTCAGAGAGAGTACATTGCATTTTCTTCCTGCCATCTGTCAATGCAAAAAAAGCAAACCCCAATTTAGTTATCAAATTCAAAAGGCTGTAATGAAACCAGAGAATGATTAAGTAGTGATAAGAATACCTACACATAACGGATGTGTTGAAGTCAATACAAGTGTCGTGAAGTAAATGATAAAGTGTTGACTTCGTTCCCGTTCTCAAGAAAAAGATCAACACAAGCAAAAAGCAACTCATGCGTCGTCAACACAAGTGTCATCGACTGTATTACCTAGTTTTTGTGCGTTTTTTAATA
>JAUEKZ010043167.1:17320-31144 GCA_031471865.1 Melibe leonina | reverse complement strand
TTTCTGCACTGCATATTCTCTCAAGTTTATCTCATCTCTTGTGATTCCCAGTGCTTGCTCCCCACCTCACTCATTATGAAGGCTTTATCTACAGGGCAAATACACAGGTCAAAATACCTCACAGCAACAGGAGTCATGAACCAAGCAGTCATGGACAAAGATAAACATGTAAGGCCTGATGTCTGTTTGTGTATGGTGGATGTCCAGCAAATTTGTGTTACCAAAGGTGAAACAAAGGGAGTGGTTGACAGGCCAGCACTGCGGGACAAAAACAAAGCAAGTGTGTCTTGCTTTGTCTTTGTCCCACAATACTGGCCTGTCTACCACTCCTTTTGTTTCACCTTTGATACCCGCTGGCCTGTCAACCACTCACTTTGTTTCACCTTTGATACCCACGGGCCTGTCAACCACTCCCTTTGTTTCCCCTTTGATACCCACTGGCCTAGCGATCCCCTCTCTCGTTTTACACTTTAAATTTGTGTACAATAAGTGTGTTCCTGTGGTGATGAACTCCTTAACGAGGTGCCATCTTTAATTTTCTATCTTTGAAATGGAGTTTTAAGAGGAGGAAATATTCATAATATACATGTACAAAAAAAAATAAAAAATAAAAAATGGACACAGTCTTGTCTAGATTTCAATTCAAACAAAATAAGTTTTTCCAACGTGACTTCATTTAGAAGGTTAGAATTAATTAGTATTATATTACACTATGATATTTCATAGATAGATAGAATATATTTATATGTTTATATACATCTGTAAATGGATATATTATAGAGGTGCTTTGTTATAACCATTATAGGTGCAAAATTAATACACTGTTTCATTGTGGTTGTTGCGTGGATAGAAAACTAAAATTTCTCCATGTAATAATAAAATCTTATAAAATGTGCATGAGTGAAGAAGGAGAGACAGAGATGACAAAGGGAGAGAGGGATATCTATACACGGTTACTTTGAGGTTAGGGGTCGAAGTCTAAGGTCAGGGTTCAAAGGTCAGATCTGGTCTTACAGGACAGTACAGAGACAAACACACCTCCCCAAGCAGGAGAGTGGTATGATGGAGTAGGCGTAGGCAGACAGGGAGAAAGCCAAAGGGTGTATGTACAGTTGTAGGGTTTTGCAGTTGTAGGGTTTTACAGTTGTAGAGTTTTACAGTTGTAGGGTTTTACAGTTGTAGGGTTTTATAGTTGTAGAGTTTTACAGTTGTGGGGTTTTACAGTTGTAGGGTTTTACAGTTGTAGGGTTTTACAGTTGTAGGGTTATACAGTTGTAGGGTTTTACAGTTGTAGGGTTTTAAAGTTGTAGGGTTATACAGTTGTAGGGTTTTACAGTTGTAGGGTTTTACAGTTGTAGGGTTTAACAGTTGTAGGGTTATACAGTTGTAGGGTTTTACAGTTGTAGGGTTTTACAGTTGTAGGGTTTTACAGTTGTAGGGTTATACAGTTGTAGGGTTTTACAGTTGTAGGGTTTTGCAGTTGTAGGGTCTTACAGTTGTAGGGTTATACAGTTGTAGGGTTTTACAGTTGTAGGGTTTTACAGTTAATAGTTGTACGGTTTTACTTACGTCCAGAACGTCTGATGGGGCTGATGGGACGCTCGCCTTGGTTCATCATGGCTTCCAGTACGTTGCCAAGGTCATTGACTTGATCGACCTTGACCCCTTGGGAGTCATACTCTTCAAGCATAGGCTGCCAATCGGAGAGAGAGAAAAAAAATGTGTGTATATTATGTATGTGTGTGTGTCACATCCTTACTCAAGTAAACTATCAATGATTATTCATTCAAAGAGAGACTTTAAAAAAATCAAAAACATTTCTACAAAGTGATAAGACTATTTTTTTCTATTTGAATCAGGGGGGAAGTGAATGTAAGTGTAACTGTATTTGCATCAATGGGCAAAATAATGTCTCTTGCAAATGACTGATTATGACTCTGATAGACAATGATAGTGTGTTGATTGGTTACACAAACATCACACTTAAACCCCGTTATACCGCCATTCTTGCCACCGAGAAAAGTTAAGACTTGCATATAACCAATACTTGTTGTTATACAGCCAACTTGGTGTTCTTTCCCCACACCTGGCGGCACAATGAATTTTAAGTGTACAGACAGACAGACCGACAGATAGATGGACAGACAGACAGACGGACAGACAGACTCATCTATTTCCTCACCTTGAGCTGTGCCACTTGTTTCTCAATCGTAGCCACCACCACCGACACGGGTTCGAACTCGTCAATCTGAGCCTCTATCTGGGCCAACCAAAGCATCATCAGCGTCTTGGCCGACTCAAACTGGCTGCCCTGCTGCTCCCGATCTGCAAGGTCCGCCTCTTTCTCTCGGAAAGCCGCGTCAAATTCCTTAGCACACTTCTCCAATCCGGCAATAGCCTGAGTTACAGGTGCTGGGTTCCCGGTGCGGCCGTCTTCTTTCAACTCCTTGGCCACAGATTTGAGCTGTGCGATATCCTTCTCCACCCCTCTCTTCTCCTGCGTGATCATTTCGAGTTTTTCAGCCGTCTCGTCCGTGGAGAGTTGGTTCATGTCGCTGGAATTTATGTCGTCCATCTTGGATTGAAGCCAGGTGTGGCTGGCGTCCAGTTTGTCATGGAATGTGTCCAGCTTGGAGCCCACTTCCTGGAACGCCTGGTCCTTCCGCTGGCACGCGGCCTTGACCTCATTAAAGCGGTCCTCGATGTCCAATAAGTTCTGCTCCAGTTCCCGAGCCATGTGAAGGTCACCCGACTTGATGAGCTCCAGGGCGGCATTGCGGACAGAAGACACGCTGTCTCCGTGGCTGAATCAAGGAAAAGACAAAAAAGAAAATTAAATTTCCCTATTTAGCTTTTAATTCCGAAAAAGGTAAATTATGTTCCTTAATTTTACACAAAACAAAATGAATATATCATATTATATTATATTAGATTAGATTATATCATAAATTCTATCATATTAAATTATATTAATCATAAATTATATTATATTATATTATATTATAAATTCTATCATATTAAATTATATTAATCATAAATTAAATTATATTATATTATATTATAAATTCTATCATATTAAATTATATCAATCATAAATTATATTATATTATATTATATTAATCATAAATTATATTATATTATAAATTCTATCATATTAAATTATATTAATCCTATATTATATTATATTTATTATATCATATTATATTAGATTATATTATATCATAAAGTCTATCATATTAAATTCTATTAATCATAAATCATATTATATTATATTATATTATATTATATCATCACAAAATATCATCATAATCAAAGCTAACCTGTAAACGTCAGCAGCCACCATCTTGAATTTCTGCTCCTGGTCGGCCATGCTGGCCCTGTCCAGTGTAATGGGCTGCTGGGAAGCCACGGCTTTCTCGGCTCTGCCCAGCCAATCCAGGAGATCCGAGACGGCACCCTGGATGTCCTGGGACTGCGTGATGGTGGCTTGGAGCAGCGTAGTCTGGTTGCCCACGGCATCGCAGACGTTCTTGTACCGCGCATCGATCTCTCTCAGATTGTCCACCAGTTTATCAACCTGCAAGGATGGCAGAAAGCACACGGCCGAGCATGGACAGAGTTAGACAGATTGAGCTTTTTACGAGTGATGATAACACAAAAAGACCACAAATCATGAAAATGGCCAGATTTAGAGACACAAAGAAGAAAAACAAAAGAAACAAATAAGAGGTAAAGAGGAAAAAAACATAATAAAAAAGGAGGAATTCGTCCTTTTGGAAGAAAATTGCTATCACTATTACTGTTTTATATAGCGCAGTAACAATATCCACTTTACGAACTAAAGGCCTTTACAAACAAGGGGTCCCTGGCATCAAAGGGCTTTACAAACAAGGGGTCCCTGGCATCAAAGGGCTTTACAAACAAGGGGTCCCTGGCATCAAAGGGCTTTACAAACAAGGGGTCCCTGGCCACCAGCAACATTCAACTCTTTTCACACCTGAGTACACTGAGAAATTGTGAGTAAAGGGCCTTTGCCAAAGACGCAACTTTGCACCATTTATATTTATAATCTCTTGGGTATATTTTCAATTTGGTAAAAATGTTAAAAGCTCACTTGAAAATAAAAACCCTTTTACTAATAATCGAAACAAAAAATCTCTCTCCACATTTGACAATGCCTTTAAATCAGCTCAATCCACTATTGAAAAAAAGGATTGAACTCTTCAACTCTTCAATTCTTCAACTCTGACCTGTTCTTTGTCTGCGGGGAGGCCGCTCAGGCTGTTGGTGAGGTCATGACCTTTCTTGGACACCTCTTCCATGAGAGCTGACTGCCCGAGAGCGTCTGAGCTGAGGGACTTTGCCCTGTCTAGTTGGCTGTGAAGAAGGTCAGGGTCGGGCGTGCCGCTGTCCTGTTTGATGGTTGCCAGTTGGTTTTCTGCGTCTGCCAGCCAGGAGAGCATCTTGAAGGCGGAGTCGTTGAACCCTCGCTGCTTGGAGTTGATGTCTGACAGCTGGTCTCCGAAGGAAACGCATCTGGTGATTGGACGGATTGAGACGAGGACACGGTAAGGACATGATGTGGTATGGGGAAGGAGGCCAAGCCGAGTTTGTCAATTTATTTGAAGAAGAAGAAAAAGAAGAAGCAGAAGAAAAAAAGAAGAAGAAGAAGAAGAAGAAAAAGAAGAAGAAAAAGAAGAACAAGAAAAAGAAGAAGAACAAGAAGAACAAGAAGAACAAGAAGAACAAGAAGAACAAGAAGAACAAGAAGAAGAAGTGGTGGTGGTATGGCATGATGTATTGTGATGGTGGATGAAGTGTCCGCCATGACATCAGCTACTACAAAATACCCAAGCCATATTTACACCTGTACATCAGCTTCTTCCATTCACACTATTTTTTTTTGTCTCTTTCCTTTCTTCAAAAAGAGTCCAATATCCACACACTCATATTTTGCGAGGATAAAGATGAACAAAACATATTGCCATCAAATGAATTATTGCAAACGGATGTCATTCAATGAAAACACTATAAATGATATAAATGATAAACGAGGGTAGTGGTTGACAGGCAAGTGGTAGAGGACAAGGACAAAACGGGACACAAAAAATTAACATTTCGGCCCAAGGCCTTCATCAGGAAAATTATGACAGGTGGTATGTATAATATAAACAGCGCTGAAAAAAACAACAACAACCCCAAAAACCAACCAATAAAAGAACTCGAAAAAAAACCCCCCCAAATTGCCAAGCACTCCATACCGCCTCCCTTACTCCTTCCCCATCCCCCCGATCCAAACCTGTTTTTGAGGTCTGTGTAGTCCTCGGTGAGATCTTTGAGTTTGTCCTTGACATTGTCGGCAGCCACGCAGTCCATAGAGATAAGGCTGCTGCGTGCCGGTCGCTGTCTGTCTGCACGGAAGGCTTCCACCTCTAGTTTGTGTAGCTGTATATACACATACACATACACACACATATAAAATACAAATAAAATGTTTAGGCACTCACTAACCTAACCTAACCTAAAGGATGGACGTTTTGATGGAAAAGTAAACAGACATTTCTATAAATCCTTGTACTTGCATGACGACAGTGTAAAGTGGCTTACAACTACTGTTAAGAAAAAAATGTTTTTTTTGCTTTTAAAATCTTGTTATTTCACGGTGATGACAGCGTTTGGTCTCTAGCACTGGATATGCTGATGAGAAATTAGAAAATAGAAAAAACATCAATTCAGCTCGACACACCTAAATAATGCCGTTAACTATCACACCTTAGGGACTGTTAACATGGCTGTTGTTATTACATGATTTTGTAAATGTGTCCACCCTCATGTTTTGGACTGGATCCACCAACGGTAACACTACCCCCTGCCACGTCCCAGGCCCTACACACCTTAGCTTCCTCCATGTATTTCTGCACAGCGATGGACATGAACCGGATGTCGGCCTGATGGGACACAATGTCGTTGAGTAGCTGCCCTTGTTTGTCCTGGATGGGTTTGAGGTCCTCAAATCGACGCAGACATTCATGCAGTCTGTCCAGCTCCTTGTCACCCGCATCCTTCCACGACCCAAATTTGGCAGACTCGGCCTCAAACTTGCCGAGTTCTTCGCACGCCTTGGTCAGGTGTTTGAGACGTCTCTCTGACGTTTTCACAACCTGTGGGAGACAGGAAGTAGGTATCAGAGACCGGACAGTTTAAAATAGAGGCATACAAAGTTTAGTGCTCATTACCATCAATCGATTAAGAAAAGCCTTATCAAGAAAAATATATCAGCTATAAAAAAAACCCCCCAAAAAACAGAGAAAAAAAAAACCAGAGGAAGACAGCAGCTTCATTTTCAACTTCAACGACAACAAAATAAATAAAGAGTTATTACAAACATATAAAAACAGTTAATTTCCCTAAACTTTTCAGTTATATGCCAATCATAAAAAATTATTTTTCTAATCAACAATAAAAAAAAGAAGGAAAAAAAAAAGTGAAACAAAAAAATAATAACCACTACAAACATTTGATATTGTTAAGAAGTATCAGGTGTCACGACTACATAATATCATGTTTAAAATCTAAAATGAATTCAGTGTCAGAGTGAAGTGCAGTGAAGTCCTGACCTTTTCCAGGGCCTTCTTGAGGGTGGCAGCCTGACTAGCCATGTCCGTGACCTGCTCCGGAGTGAGCTCCTCCTGGTAGTGCTCCGTCAGCTGCTCCGCTTGGTACACCAGTGACAGAATGGGCTGCTGTACTCCCACCACTTCCTCATGAACTCCCTGCACAAGAGTGGAGTCAAGCACGGAGTCAAGCACAGAGTCGAGACATGGAGTCGAGGCAAAGGTTAAAAAAAGGAGAAATATGACATAAAATACCCTTCCTTATGTTGGGAGAGGAGGATAAAAGTAAAGTTAGTGAGTGGATTCGAACCGTGGATCTACAACGACAATGCTGTGTGGACATAAAAGAAATACCGTGTGTGGCTTTTAAAAAAATATTGTTTTGTTTCATTAACTTTCTTAGTACCTAGAAGCGTGTTTTCTAATGTTACATACAGGCGTTTAATTAATGATCCAGACCAGAATTTGAAATAAAAAATAAAAAAATTACGATTTGAATCATCATTTTGGTGACCATATTGGATTTTTAAATAGCCATTTTGAGACTCTTGAGCTTCTCTACCTACTGAGCAATCTTCTATCCTAGCAGGTTTGGCTGGATTTGGTTTTACCTCTTAACCCTTTACAGCGGGATCCAATTCTAACCAAATAGAATATACAAAATCTTTAAAATCGACGTGTTCTTATAACACATAAATCAGATCTAAGTTAACTGACATATGTCAAAAGCCTGAATTTCAGGCTTTCGGCACGTCAGTTCACTGAAATATGATTCATGTGGTATAAGAACAGGCAAAACTTGAAAGATTTTGTATAATATTTCAGTGCAGTTAGAATCAAATCTCGCTGTGAAAGGGTCAAAAGCGCTAAACCCCCTTTCAAACATACTTCAGGTGATATCTAAGACACACCTCTCTCTACTCTACCACTTGAGCTCTGGAATGAGTGTGTCAGAGTGACAGAGTGTCAGAGTGACGGAGTGTCAAAGTGACGGAGTGTCAGAGTGAAAGAGTGTCAGAGTGACAGAGTGACAGAGTGAAAGAGTGTCAGAGTGACAGAGTGTCAGAGTGACGGAGTGTCAGAGTGAAAGAGTGTCAGAGTGACAGAGTGTCAGCAGAGTGAAAGAGTGTCAGAGTGACGGAGTGTCAGAGTGAAAGAGTGTCAGAGTGAAAGAGTGACGGAGTGAAAGAGTGACAGAGTGTCAGAGTGACAGAGTGACGGAGTGTCAGAGTGACAGAGTGTCAGAGTGTCAGAGTGACAGAGTGTCAGAGTGTTAGAGTGACAGAGTGTCAGAGTGCCGGAGTGTCAGAGTGACAGAGTGTCAGAGTGAAAGAGTGACAGAGTGACAGAGTGACAGAGGCACCAACCTTCTGAGCTTCCAACTGACTCTGAATCTGGTAGACCTCGTCTCCCATCTGTCCGTCTTCCTTCAGGATGTGCTCAAAGGCGATGACCTTCTGCAGTTGTATAGCCAGGTCCTGCAGGAGCTTGTCGTACGAGTCGCCCATACGGCCCTACAGGGACACGCGTCACAACACAGAGAGAGCAGAGGCGTGTCAGCATGTGTGTATCTATGTATAATATGTGTACAACTGTTTATTTGTTTGTTTGGTCAGAGTTGTAGGGCATGCGATAATTATCAGTATCTTTCGTACAGATATAACAATTTATACACGTACCGGTAGTACGGTACGGGTCATAAAAGATATGGTGAGTTATTTGAAGAATGATTTTTCAGACAAGTACCCAAACAAAATGTCTGTTTGATTTTACACACAGCGAATGAATGAAGGTTGGTAAAAAAAAATGTTCATGATGAATATCAATTTTGTGTGAAAATATAAATTTAATAAATGAGATTTAATAATAATGATGAGAACAAAAAAAATTAGAGACAATAAAATAATGAATTGAGAAACTGGGTAGAAGAACGTAAAAAAAATGGAGAAAGTTTCCAATGATTGGTATGTACATTTTTTAAAAGAATTCAGATTTTTTTTTCGTTAAAAAAAAAAAAAAAATCTATTTCTTATTCAATACTCAAATATAATTTTAGTTTTATATGATTTAATATTTTATATTTTGTATATATGATAAAAATTGTTTGCTTCTTTATTAAAAAACAGAGGAGAGTTATGCAACTTGACGACACTGTCATGGCATGGTACAGTACCATGCATCCCAAGCAAAGTAAAAGACAGGAAGTGATGTTATTCCTGCCGCTATTTCATGCTGTAAACAAAGAGTGGTTAATTAACCCTTTCACACCGGGATCTGCTTCCAACCAAACAAGAGTATGTATGCAAAATCTTGAAAAAAAACAAACAATTCTCATACTAGACAAACCAGATTTCAATGAAATGGCATTCGCTAAAAGCCTGAATTTTAAGCTTTTGGCATATTATTTCAGTTCACTGAAATCTTCTTTATCTGGTGAAAAAACAGGAAAATCTTGGAAGATTTTGTTGTATCTGGTGTCAGTAGTTTTAGAAATAACCTTAGCACTGAAAGGGTTAATAGTAAAAATCACAGAGTCGGTCAGAGGCTGCGAGGCCGATTGACCTCAAACAGCTCAACTGCCGCTGTCATAACGCGGTCATAGCAAGGTGCGGAGGGTAAAATGGGCAGACAGTGGTTTTAGAAGAAAAAATTGAAAATTTTGATATTTGATTTTGAACAATTTCTATGTACTAGCAAAACAAAAGAAACAGAGAAAAGGATCTGATACAGACGAGGGAGAAAATAGGCTGGAGGAGTATACATAGAAATACAAATTGAAATTTAAAAAAAAAAAGAAAGAAAACAAAAAGGTCATGGTCTGGTTTCTACACTCTACACATCGTAATTTATGATTGGGCAAATATCTCTTTTTTAAAGTTGACGAATAAAGCCGATCTATATTTTTCATATAATATAATATATTATCTCCATGAAGTAATAATGAATAGTTTTTATAAAAAGAGAAGCAACGTTTGTGTAGTAATGATTTAAAAAATGATGTGCAAACACTAACACGGAGAGCTGAAAGAATTTGCAATGTGCACGCTACATATGATACAGTATTGCGATTGCGATTTATGGAATGGATAAACACTAACCTAACACAGTAACCTACAATCTGTAGCAATCTACACGTCTTCTACAAATCATAATAGTTATATTATTACATTCTGTGGTAAAAGTTGAAAAGATTTCTTTTCCTGTTGTCTTCGACACAAGCAATAATCAGAAAAAGAACCGCATAAAAATATTGGTTGAGTTATACTTAAAGCTGAAATCATTCTGCCCTCAGCTTTCCTAAAACCATTTCTCTCCTTAACTTTTCCAAACATATTAAAAAAAAAAGTGTTTTCATATGTGCTTATGCTCCTTTTCAGAACCTTATTAGAGATCCACGGGCAGTAAGAAGAAGAAGAAGAAGAAGAAGAAGAAGAGAAAACTTTTTTAAAACTATTCTACTCATACATATCAAGCTACATGACCTTTTCCTAACCAATCCCACAGCATCACTACTTATGATAGTTCATAAACCTTCCAACTCCTTTAAGTTTCAGATGGTTAAAACAGGCACATAGCATCATTTTGTGTCACAAGAGAGTAAATAGATAGATAGATAGAAAGATGGATAGATGGATAGATAGATAGGTAGATAGATAGATAGATAGGTAGGTAGATAGATAGGTAGATAGATAGATAGATAGATAGGTAGATAGATAGGGGTGAGAGACGTATAGACAGATCGCAAAATGAAGCAAAAAAAAAAAATGCAATAAAGCATTCATTCATTATAGCAAAACATAAAACATAAACCCAAACAAAAATATTCACAAAACATAAAAATTAAAATAAAGAAAAAAATTAAAAAATTATTCAAACTCATAACAAAGCAGTGTATAGCAACAAATATAAAAATGAGTTACAAATAAATTGAACGTGGCATTGAGGACAATATTACAGATTCATTCCTGTTAGAGTTATTTACTTGTTAGTAACAGCTACAGCTTGGGAATAAGACTGGTACTACACAATCTCATCTGATCAAAATCGCATGTCTCCGAATGCACACACATACACAATGGTCATAATATAAACATTAGGTACAAGATTTCATGCTCCTTCGACTACCAACCTACGGGATTAAACTTTTTACATCCATCAATCTTTTTTAATTAAAATTGTTTTTGTTTTGTGTTAGCGTGTGCGTAAATCATTCCACCTAAATTAGATATATGCAAAAAATGCTACTGACTGACACTCAAAATTAAAATGGTTGTGTGTAGCCTAATATCCTGGCCACTTCTTTTGTTAGCATGTGCGTAAATCATTCCACCTAAATTAGATATGATAAGCAAAAATCGCTACTGACAACACTCAAAATTAAAATGGTTGTGCGTAGCCTAATATCCTGGCCACTTCCTGTCTGCGAGCCATGCACTGTCGTACCAAAGTAGATTGTCGACTCGCCACACGTCCTCATTATTTCATCGTAAAACAATAAAACAAAATGCCATGGAGGGAATAAGCGTGAGATGAAGACATTGAGTCCATGCAGGATGTTACTGTTACACTCCAAAACGTCCAAAAATAATGTCAAGGAGAAGAGGGGAGACGCTGAAGTGGATGGAAGCGTGTGAAGAGAAAACTACCTCGTTTGTCTGCTGCTCTGGGCAGGGTCGTGGTCACTGTTCTCGGTTGACACGCGGAGAGAGAGACACACACACATGCAGTAGTCTACTATACACAATACACAAAGCCAGAACACGGGGTGTTCCATTGCATTGCATTCAAAGACGATCACATGCCAAGAAGAAGGAATGAATGAACGGATGGGTGGATGGATGCACGTGTGGATAGAGAATCGGTGAGATACCTTGCGCCGGTCTTTGTTGGAAGGTTTGGCTTTCATGTTTAGCTTGAAGAGTTTTTCGGTGATTCTAAAGGCTTCATTCTCTGGGAAGGCGGGACTGGTCCCTTCCATGGGCGACCCCAGCGGGGAGGCGGAAGACCCAGGACTCATGGCAGAGAGGCTGATCACCTGCTGGAGTCCTTTCTGTACGGGCAGGTCCCCTGGGGCGGGAGGTGTGAGCTCCCTGCCACCACGTGCAACATCACTCTCACTCAGCCTGGCATCAAGGTCACTAACATCCTCTACCTTATCACTAGCCACATCATCCTCGCATTCGGGGGACAGATCTTTGAACCGTACCCTTCGACCTTTGCTCTTGGCGCTGCCCTTGAGACTGGACGACACGGGCGGCACGTCCGATTGCTGAGACAGGGACTGACCACTGTCCACTGAATGAATGTCCTCACGGCTTCCGTCCACGGGTTCTGACGATTTCAGTTTCAGACTTGATTGTAATTTCGTTTTCACTTCGTCATCCTTCTCAGTCTCAGACTTTTCTTGACCTCCATCCACTCCTCTCTCTTGTACATCTTCAAAGAGATCTCCTGCTTGGTCTAATGGAGTTGACGTGTCTATCTCATACTCCCGGGAGATGCTGCTCTCATCCGTAGAATCCTGGTCCGAAAGCAAAGCCCTGGGACAGCCACCCTGCTTCCCTACCTCCAGTGGTTTCTGAAGGTCATTATTTTCTTGACCAATATGACTATCAACAGGGGAATCCCTACTGGGGACATCTCCAGTACCTGGTCTTCCATCGGACACTTTGACACCGACAGACAGTTTGTCTCTGTGTAGACTACCCATGTCACTATCAGAGGAATCCCTACTGGGGACATCTCCAGTACCTGGTCTTCCATCTGACACTTTGACACCTACAGACAGTTTGTCTCTGTGTAGACTACCCATGTCACTATCAGGGGAATCCCTACTGGGGACATCTCCAGTATCTGGTCTTCCATCAGACACTTTGACACCTACAGACAGTTTGTCTCTGTGTAGACTACCCATGTCACTATCAGAGGAATCCCTACTGGGGACATCTCCAGTCACCGGTCTTCCATCAGACACTTTGACACCGACACAGACATTTTCCTTAAAAACATGTCCATCCTCAAACTTAGCGAAGTCTTCACTTCCCTCTTCTATTCCCGAAGCCCCATTCAAATCTTGGAGAGAGTGGATATCCTTGAGTCTTTGCTGCTCTCCTGTGGAATGTTGAGATACGTCAAATCCATTTTCACCCACTTGGTCTTCACTCTGAGCCAAGCTGGAATGGGTGGATTCAATCCCAAGACCATATCGTCCGTCCCCTGATTGGGAGGGTGTTAAATCAGCCAATGACTCATGAACTGCCTCAGGCTTTGCACTGTCATTAGTGCGGTTTTCTTTACCCGATTTCATCAAGTGAGGCTTTTTCTCATTTTCAGTATCATTATCTTTCAATGACTTCCCTGAATCAGGCTTTGTCTTATCTTTCAATGATTTGGCAGAATCAGGCTTTGCATCTTCAGCCTTGTCCTCTTTCATTAACTTCACAGAATCAGGATTTGTATCCTCAGACTTATCTTTCAATGATTTTGCAGAATCAGGCTTTTCATCTTCAGCCTTGTTCTCTTTCATTGACTTCGAAGAATCAGGCTTTGTACTGTCAGTATTATTCTCTTTCAATGATTTGGCAGAATCAGGCTTTGCATCATCCGCCCTGTTCTCTTTCATTGACTTTGCAGAATCGGGCTTTGTATCGTCAGATTCATCTTTCAATGATTTGACAGAATCAGCCTTTGTATCCTCAGCCTCATCATTCAATGATTTGACAGAATCAGGCTTTGTATCCTCAGCCTCATCATTCAATGATTTCATAGAATCAGCCTTTGTATCGTCAGCCTTATCTTTCAATGATTTAACAGAATCAGGCTTTGCATCATCAGCCTCATCAATCAATGATTTGACAGAATCAGCCTTTGTATCCCCAGCCTTATCTTTCAATGATTTGACAGAATCAGCCTTTGTATCCTCAGCCTTATCTTTCAATGATTTGACAGAATCAGCCTTTGTATCCTCAGCCTCATCAATCAATGATTTGACAGAATCAGCCTTTGTATCCCCAGCCTCATCATTCAATGATTTCATAGAATCAGGCTTTGCATCTTCAGCCTTATCTTTCAATGACTTCACAGAATCAGGCTTTGTATCGTCAGTATTATATTTCAATGATTTCACAGAATCAGGCTTTGTATCGTCAGCCTTATCTTTCAATGATTTCACAGAATCAGGCTTTGCATCATCAGTCTTATCTTTCAATGA
>JAUEKZ010043167.1:5833-17220 GCA_031471865.1 Melibe leonina | reverse complement strand
TTTCATAGAATCAGGCTTTGTATCGTCAGCATTATATTTCAATGATTTCACAGAATCGGGCTTTGTATCGTCAGCCTCATCTTTCAATGATTTCACAGAATCAGGCTTTGTATCGTCAGCCTTATCTTTCAATGACTTCACAGAATCGGGCTTTGTATCGTCGGCCTTATCTTTCAATGATTTGACAGAATCAGCCTTTGTATCCTCAGCCTTATCTTTCAATGACTTGACAGAATCAGGCTTTGTACCGTCAGTTTCATTCTCCAACAACAGTTTGACCTTATCCTCTGGATCTGATGGGAACGAGACGATGATCTTGACGGGTGAGGAATGCTTTTCAGGTCTGGTGACCCCCCTGTCGAGCACATCTCTGTCCTCACTTTTCAATCGTGTCAACTGTTTGATCAGAGCTCCGTTGACCTTGTCT
The DNA here is from genome assembly GCA_031471865.1 of Melibe leonina. Taxonomy (NCBI): domain Eukaryota; kingdom Metazoa; phylum Mollusca; class Gastropoda; order Nudibranchia; family Dendronotidae; genus Melibe; species Melibe leonina. The sequence goes on along the minus strand of JAUEKZ010043167.1, from coordinate 16,793 downwards.
ATCACAGACGATCCCACGGGCTGTTTTGGGGACATCATCTCACTTTTCTCGTCATCTGCACTCAAGATCTGACCCTGATCTCCATTGCTGATTTCTTTGGATTCAACTTTTCCCTCTTCATCTGCGACGGTATCTTCATTTCCCGTAGCATCTATCGGAAGACGAGAGTCTCCTAAAGAAGGAAGAATCTTGGACGTTAATTCTCCTGGTAATCCCAGCCTTAATGGGGAGTCTGCTTTCTGTTTGTACGGTTCAAACTCAGATGGAATAAGGTTTGTGTTCAAAGGTCTGGGGGATGCGGGTCTTTCCCTGAGGTCTAGCACGGAGCCGACGGGAGTCGCATCCGCCGACCGATTCTGAGGAGTCAAGGACCCGTTATAGTTGACATCCAGCCTGTTTGGATTGCGACCGTATGCGGGGGTCGGAGACGATCTTCTGGAATTGTCGTAGGAGGAGTAGGGGGAGGAGTTTCTGGATGGGTCCTGCAGACCCTCTCTGGTGCTGGTGCTGATGATCAGACCGGCAGAAATGGCGTCTTTGAAATTGATCTCGTCTTTGCGCACGGGGTGAACGTACATACCTTTCTGGGAGTCGATGGTGTTCTTTTTTATCGCGTCTCCAAGCGTGATTATACCTTCCTGGCCAATGTCTCGTATTTCGGGGTTTTTGTCGGTGATGATTTTATCACTAATGAGTTCCTGCAGACACTTGATGTCCCCAGTGTCCGGGTGCATGAACTGGCCAGACAGTTCGAAGTACAAGCCACGATCGACAGCACTGTAGAGGGACAGACCCTGAGGACTCAGGATGAAACCCATTTCCACCGCTTGCCTCAGACTCATGGTCTCGCCCGTCTGCGGGTTTTTGAAATCTCCCGTCTTCAAGTCTATAAGTCCCATGCTGGCCGCTCTCCTTAAAGTGATGCCTTGGATCGAATCGGGGTCAATGACAGAGGAGTTGGTCCTGTGTAACACTCCGCTATTGAAGGCCTCCTCAAATTGCTGCCTGCCAAAATTGGCGTCATCCTCGTCGCTCTGCAGACTCGTGTCAGCCGAGGCCTTCCCGTGTAGTTTATCTTTAAAAATCAGCCCCACATCCCGCGCTTGTTTCAGAGTGATAACAGTACCGGTGCTCAAGTCTAGATATTTCCCATTTTCTGCATCAATCACTCCTGTTTCAATGGCGGATTGTACAGTCGTAGGCAGTTTGGTGTTTGAGGATATCACTTCCATCACCTCCCCGTCAATGAGGCCTGACTCGATGCTTTCCAGCAGGTCTAAAATCCTTCCTGTCTCGGGATCGCACAGCAGCGAGTTCTCATCGTCATAAATACCGTTCTCTATCGCAGCGTACAGAGACATTGGCTTCTCTTCGATCAGCTGTTTCCTGATGGCGTCTTGGAGAAGGGAGTCTAGAGAAGCTGACAGTTCGTCAGTGGGAGGGTTCCAGCCATTCTGCAAGTCTTTCATCATCTCCTCTTTCCTGAGGGAGGCGCTGTGCCCGTTCAGATGCACGTCAAGGTCGTTGAAGCTGTGGCTGCGTTCTGTCTTGAAGGCGTCCACTTTGTCGTCATTGTACAAAGCCTCTGAACAGGCGCTCTGGCTGCGTTCGTAGTAAGTCCTCTTGCTGCTGGGTCCATCCAGGTCTTGGTCTACCCCAAAGGTCACTGGGATAGATGACTCGCTCTCCGTAAAGCTGATGTCCATTTCTGAGGGGAGGGTCTTGATGGAGCAGTCGCGGGACGATTTTGACGGAGATAATACTTCGTCTGAATTTAAATCGACAAAGGAGTTTCTCTTGCCGATATCGGCATCAAAGTCAGAGGATCCGCTCTGGTAGTCTGGAATGGTTGGTATTATCTGGCATGGCCGGATGCTTTTCTGTTCTAAATCTACAGACGTAGACAAAGTAGGGCCTGACCCGTCCACAAAGTCACTGTCAGTATCCGTGGGTAAATGTGTATCTTCCGTGCTTTCAGCTTTTATACCCATTGGTCGAAATTCTACCTCTTCATTCAAAGTCCGCCCTTCGTCGCTGGAGTTGTCCTGGTCATTTTCCCCATCCAGGCTGGTCAATGCGATACTTCTCTCTGAGGATGTCATCGGCTCAAACTCCCTGGAGCTCTCCCAGCCCGTAGAGGACGAGATAGATGATCTCAATGTCAGTGCTGAGGACATGTTTGGATTGGAACTGGCTTCAGAAAAATGTTCACAGCTTCCAAATGAAGATATACTCCTTCTAAATTCCTCTTCAGTCTGTCTGTTCTGAGCCACCAGGAGTCTATTTGATTCCACAGCTTCGTTGAGACTCAGCGGGACGCTTCTGGCAATGTAACTCCCAGTGTGCGGATCTATAATGCCCTTGTCGATGGCTTGGCGCAAAGAAAACACTCCGAGATCCGGCACAGCCACTTGCAGTTTGTTGTCATTGAGGACTCCACTTTCAATGGCTTCCACCAACGTGAGTTTCTTGCCCAGCAGAGGGTCAATGAATCGCTGCTGGGTGTTATCATACAGCCCAGACAACAAGGCGTCTCCTAAGAGAAACCCTTCTTTGGGAATCTCAATCAAAATATTCTTGTTGAACGCAGACACAAAGTCGTGTGATACGCCAGTCCTAGAGTAAATCAGCTTATCGTCATCCACAACCACGATGTTTTCATGGCAGGCCACATCTAGAAATTTGTACTTCCTGTTGTCGTTAACTTGTACGAGAAGCTGAGACAAATCCACCAATCCAATTTCAGATGCTTGCTCAATAGACAGAGACTTGTTTGACAGAGGATCCATGATCTTCCCACAATGCTTCTGCAGAAGGCCTGTGTCGATGGCCTGCTGGCATGAGAGTGAAATGTGTTTGATGTTTTCCTGCAGCAGTCCCCTGTCCACGGCCTCCTTCAGGTTGAGTAGCTCATTTGTCTCCGTGTCCACAACCATCCCCACCTTGGTGTCCAGGATCTTATCCTTGATGGCCTCTCCATACGTTAACATTTTATGATTGGCAGCATCATTGACAAATATGATTTCAGGGTCGATAAATCCCTCAGAGACCATGTCCCGTAGACTCCGTACTCTCCCTGAGGATGGGTCGATGAACTTTCCACTTCTTGAGTTATAAAAGCCTTGCTTTACCGCTTCAAGAAGACTTTTGTCAGGCACAAAAGCATCCGAAAAGATGAGCCCTTTTTCAAAAGCATCCTGGAAAGTAATGCTCTCTCCACCTTTGTTCAGAGAGAATGTGCCATTCTGAGCGTCCACGAGGCCTTGGTTGATTGCCCCATCCAGGGTCAGAAGAGTTTTGGACACGACGTCTCTCACCGACACTGACATGCGGTCAATGAAGTTTGACTCAATAGCGTCCTTGAGGTTCATGTCAAAGCTGCCTATAGGATCCCTGAACTGGCAGGTGGTGAGGTCAAAGCAGCCTTCGTCTATGGCTTCCAGCAGCGACATGGCCGGCTGACTGCTGGTGTCGATGATGATGCCTTTCTCAATGCCCTCCACGATGCTGTACATCTCTCCGTCAAAGCTGCTCATACATGTGCTCTGATCCAGATCCACCAACCCAGAATCCACAGCACTCTCCAAGCCAAGCACATCCCCTCTCTTTGTGTCCCGGACACGGATCATATCCACATCCAGGATGCCTTGGTCTAGAGCGGTGGCAAAATCAATTTCCTCATTGGTGTCTGGATTGACAAACTTGTTGGTCATGTCATTGAAGAGTCCCTCGTCCATCGACTCGGCCAGAGATAGATGCAAGGGTGCCTTCGATTTCAGGATCAGTCCTTTCTCCATGGCAAAGTTCAAAGCAACGGGAATACCGGACGAGTCGATCATTTTTCCTGATTCGGGATCCAGCAGCCTTTTATCGAGAGCTTCTTTCAAGGAGAGGATGTCTCCACTGAACGGATCTCGTAACAGGGAATCGCTGTGAATGAGTCCTGTCTGCAGGGCTTTGGGAAGGGTGACGAATCCCTCCCTGGACATGACAGAATTGGACACAGAGTCATAAATCCCGTTGCTGATGGCTTCGTCCAAGGTCAGGCTAGATTTGCGTATGACGGAACACCTCCTGCTGTTGCTGCCGGTCGAAGCTGGTCGGTCCAGGCCCAGACACTCCGCCACAGTCTGCAGTTTCCCCCCAGGGAGCAGCACGTCCAGGCTGTCGATGTTGAGGAATCCCTCGGTGATGGCTTCCTGCAGGGACACGCTGCTGAAGTTGTGATGGGTCAGCAAGGAAGCCGGGTCCAGAATGCCGTCACCCAGAGCCTCCGTGATGGTCATCCTCTGCTTGGTCAGAGGGTTGATCACCCGCTTCTCTTCCATATCAAGCAAACCTATCTCTGCGGCCGTCAACAGACTGAGGTAGGGACGTGGCGTATCTTGAATAAGACCTTTGTCTTTAGCGGCTACGAAAGGATACTTGATTCCAGAAGACGAATCCACGACAATGCCACGGTCAAGTTGAACCATGTTAATTTCCAACGATTCCTTCAAGTCGTATGTCAAGCCGGTGCTTTTCTCAACAAAATATGTCCTATCTGGTAGGATGATGTTTTTCTCGAAAGCAGTCTTGAAATTCAAAGACTGTCCGTTACCCAAATCCACCTCACTGGTGATTGGGTGGATGAGGCCCTCAGCAAGTGCATCCGACAAGGACAGAGGAAACTTGGGTAGTTCCTCTACATCAAATTCCTCTGCCATTTCAGACTCCCTAAACGACAGAGATTGCCTGCCACACACGTCGTTGATGTATCCTTCCGTGACGGCCTTTGCCAGGGGAATCGACTCTTGGGTCACATTGTGGTAGTACGTGTTCAGATTTGGGTCGACGATTCCTTCCTTAATGGCCTCATCCAAACACAGCCACTTTTCATTCTTGGCATCAAAAACTTCCTCAGAGTAAACGTCCACTGTTTCCTTTTTCATAAACACGGACAAACTTAGAGCTGTGTCGCCATCACCTCCCATGACCTCTGACACGCTCTCAGTCTCTGGGTCAAGCTGACCACTGAGAATGATCTGGGACAGAGACTTGGACAGTTTGTTGAACACCAGTCCTTCTTTCATTGCCTCCTTCCAGGGCAACCAGTTCTCATTGCTGGTGTTCTTCACAGTGGCAGTGTGGACGCACAGCAAAGACCTAGACACGGCTTGAGGGATGGAGTATCGTTTACTCGTCTTTTTGTCCAATACGCAAATATCTCGACTGGCTTTGCCTTTCCAGATTAGTTTGAAAAGACCAGCACCGAGCTCTTGTTTCAGACTTTGCTTGGTTGCCAGTTGGATGTCATTGGGTTTCAAAGACGGCTTGATCATCAAAATGTTTTGTTGAAGGGCTTCCGTAAAAGACAGGATCTGTCCAGAGACCATATTGACCACTTTCCCAGTCTTACCGTCCACCTGACCACTGGCTAACGCATCAGTGACGTTTGTTTCCACGTCCCCTTCGCATTGGTGCACAGAGATGTTGCGGGGAAGAAGAGAACATCCCAGAGCTTCCTGCAGTGTTAGGTATGTCCCTTTCTTCGGGTGCAGGAATTTCTCCATGTCCGGGTTCCAGTAATTCTCCACCAGATGCTTTGTGTACCGGTACAAGGTCCTCTTCTCATCTTCAGGGGAACAACTTCCACTGTCTCTCCCTTTCTCCACCGTTGAATCCACGTCTCTTCTTTCTGATCTGCTTTCCTCGGGAGAGGCATCCGCATCGGTTTGTATGGGACCGTCGTCCGCAGTCTGGTTTTGTGTTGGTGGCAGCATTTTCACACTTTTAAGTTCTTTCACTTCCCGAAGTTTGTCATCATCTGTCCTTATATCACCCAAACTATGATCGCCTACTTCGAAATAATTGTCAGAGCTTAAAGTATTGGATTTCTCTGAGGGAAATCTATCATTAACATTATCTACAGTTTCATTCTCACTCTCACTCACACCCATTGGGCTTTTGGCGCCCTTAACAACCATTTTGTGCCTTAAATGACTCTGACTTTCCTGTTGGGGGGAAAAGAGACCATAGACAAAAGAACAAATAATGATGAATAGAAGAATTGGAACTAAAAAAACTAAAACAAACACTTGGCTACAAGATAAGATAAGCAGGGAGAGTATTGTGACGTGAATACACAAAATAATAATATTGTAAATTGATACATCAGCAGACAATCTACAGAAAATCTTCAGTTTGAGACTTGAGAGTTTTCTGTTAGGATTAAACTCCATTATAGAAAGAAAAACACCTGTTCTTTGAGCCTGTGGGGAAATGTAATATTGATTAAATCAACGTTCATTGGTCCTGAAAAGGTAGAGAATAAGATTATACAAGAGCTGAAAAGATACTGAAGGTGAGATGAAACACATCTGTACTGGTAAAAATCAAAAGATATCTGAATATAACAGAGAGTTAACTTCTTAAAACCAAACTTTTATTCAACAAAGTAATACCACAACTAGAAAAACATTGAACCTTTTTCTTTTAGGTATGTGATAAATATGTATTTAGTTACAAAATGTGAAATAGCAAAAGGTTAAAATGTTGAAATGATTACTCACTGCATAGCTGGGTGTGGAGGCGGTAGAACGGTCAAAGCTGCTGTTGAAATCGTCCTGAGAATGACTATGGCACAAAGAGTCGTCATTGGTGTGTTGGTGGATGCGGTCTTCGTGGAAAGATGTGTTCACAGCACCACTGAACACACTCTCAAAACCTCTCTTTGGAACGGAAGATTCAATTTGAGTCGTCTGTTTTTGTGTTTTGACAGCTGCAGTTTCCTGTTTTGTGATGGGTTTGTGGTCTGTGGAGTCGGTGACTTTTTGACCCAGGGTGAGGGTGGGCTTGATGTAGCCTTGCTGCAGTGCCTGACTCACTGTAAAAGTCTGCTCTGAGGCAGGGTCTGTGAAGACGCCTTTCTCTGGGTCAATCAATCCCTGGCTGACGGCATCAGCTAGAGACAGACTGTCTGGCCTCAATGGAGCCTGTCGTGGTGTGCCAGAACCCAGTGTTGTCGATTCCGATTCTTGTTGCGTCGAGGAGTTCGGAGCCACAAATTCACACAGCAAAGCCTGGTCTAGTGGCATGCTTTTCCCTGAGACTGGGTCATGGTACAGACCAGAGTCAGTGTCTACCAACCCGCTTTGAATCACTTCCTCCAGATTCAATTTCTGCTCAGGTCGAACCACATTCACCAGACCTCTCTCTTCAGCTTCGGCCAGGTTTAGTTTCTCTCCTGTTTTGGAGTCAAGGATTTCATGTAGTCCCGAGGCCCCAGAAGGCGCGACGCCATCTTTGAGCATGACCACGGATGAGCCCGTGGCCCGGCTGCCGTGAGATCCTGCAATGGGGGACAAGTACCCATGTTCCAGGGCAGCCTCGATGGAGATAGAGTCCCCGGTCATGGAGTCATAGAACAGGCAGTTGTCTGCGCTGATCACGCCAGTCTGTAGGGCACTTTTGAAGCTGTAGGTCAGTCCGTCTTTGCTGATTCCTTGGTAGACATAGGGCCTCCCATCAGATGCCACCAGCATTCCCGTCCTCACTGCTTCATCTACGGAATACATCTTCTGGGAGGCTTCCTCTAAAAAAGTACCGGTCGAAGGATTGATCAGCCCGCGTCTCATCGCTTCTCTGAAACTGATGACATTGTCATCCAGCCGCTGGTGAGCTTTGATAAGTGGAGATTTGTTAGATTCCTCAGAAATAATCAGCCCTTCTCTCAGAGCATCGGCCAAGGGCATCTTTTCTCCTGTCAGACGGTTTGTGTAGGTGCCTGAAGAATCAAGAATGCCTTTTTTTACTGCATTTTCTGGTGTGAGCAATTTGGCACTGTTTGTATCAATGACTCCGACAATATTGAAATTCCCGGCGGGAGTCCTAGACGTGACGGTGGATTGAGATTTGGAGACTGTCTGCACAGAACCTGCCACCAAGCCCTGCTTCATGGCATCCTCAATCTTCATCTGTTCTCCGGTGACAGGATTGTTGAACACGGTGCAGTGTTCGTCTACCAGGCCTCTGTTGACAGCCTCCTCCAATCCCACCTGCCTCCTACTGACAGGATCCACCACCTTCAGGATGTTGATCTCTGTGGCATCCTGTTTCTTTGGATCCGACACACCCGGTTCCGATGTGTCCTTTCCTTCAATCAGATCCTGTTTCAGAGCCTCCCTCAAGGTTTTGGGTCTGTTAGTGTCGTTGTACAAACCACGTTCCTCGTCAATAATTCCCTCGTCCAGGGCCTGGGAGATCGGAATGGACTGTCCTGTCCTCGGGTGTTTCACATCGGTGATAAGGACACCATTGATGACAGCCACTTCCTGTGCCTTCTGGCCCTCCTCCACATCAGCGCTAATCAAACCCTGTGCAATGGCGTCGTCTAAAGGAATGTGCTCATTTGTCATTGTGTTGATAATTTCACCTCGATCGGGGTCAAAAACTCCACGGCCAATAGCCTCTGACATTGAGATTTCTGTCTGAGTTGCAGGATCGACTACTGATGTGATGGTCATGGATTTCTGTTTTACTGAAGTTATCACCGGTTCTGGTATGTCAGACTCCAAGGTCACTAATCCTTGCTGGACAGCCTCTGCAATGGGAAGGGTCTGGTCCTTCTCTTTGTCCAAATATTCCACCTTCCGTTTGTTGATGATGCCTGCTCTCACAGCATCCTTGGCCGATAGAGTTGTATCGTTGGACGTGTCTAGAGCTGATCTGACCTTGAACTCTCCCACCATCTCTGGCTCGGCGGGTCTCTTTTTGATATTGCCAGAAATTAGTCCAGACTGATATGCCTGCTGAAGTGTGATGGAGTCTGCCATGGCAGGGTCGTTGTATGTCCCAGATTTCAAATTGATCAGACCAGAGGCCACAGCTTCGGCTACGCTGATGTTCTTGTTTCGTGTGGGGTCGTACACAGAGGAGATACTCAAGGCCGACTCTTCCAGCTCTTCTCTGTCTGGAGAAGGTTTTATCATCCTGGCTTCATGCCCTTTCACAATACCCAACTTCAGAGCATCCGCAATATTCATCTTTTCACCAGTTCTAAAATCGTGGATAGTTCCACTAGAGACGTCCAACACTCCCCTTTCAATGGCCTCTGGAACGGAGAGTTCTCTTTTGGTTACGGGGTCAATCACACTTTGCACTTTGAGGGAGGTGGATTGTGTGATGGTGGATTGCTGTGATTCATGATGGCTTTCACTCACCATCTTTTCAGCCCTCAGCGTTTGCCCGGACACCAGGCCGTGTTGTATAGCCTCTTCCATCGGAATCAACGAGGAGGTTTCAGAGTCCTTGAAGTGTTTCCCTTCCTGGTCGATAATGCCTCGTTTTAAGGCTTCGTGCAGCGGAATCATCCTGCCTCGTGCTGTATCCATCACAGAGTTGATTTGAAGCTGCTTCTTCTCAGAGAACGCCACTTCTGCAGCCAGTCCTGCATTCGACGATTCTTCTTTGGTGAACATCTTGTCCACAACTTCCATATCTACCAGCCCGTTTGCTGCAGCATCTGAGAGGCTCATATTTTCTCCAGTCCTTGGATCCTCGTAAGAAGCATCTTCTAAATGGATGATATTCTTCTCGATAGCGTCCTGCATATTAAGATTTTGCTTGGAGAGGGGATCATACACTGAATCTATGCGGATTTTCTCTGTGTTTTTGGAGAAAACATTGCCAGACTCTTGCACTTCTGAAGCCGGGGCTTCTTTGACAGAGCCTTCTTTGATGCTCTCTTTCAAGTCTCTGGCTGTACGAGTGGTTGGGTCTATTGTGTGGCCATGATCGTCTATGACGCCCTGTTGAATAGCGTCTCCCAAGTCTGTGCTCTGTCCCGTGTAAGGATTTTGCACAGTGGCAGAATTTTTCTGGATACGACCTGTCATGACGGCGTCGCTGAAATCCATTTCTTTGCCTGTGTCAGGATCTCTGAACACGCCGGTGCTGGGGTTGAGGTAACCGCTGGATACGGCTTCCATCAAGGTCATGGAATCTGTGTCGCTTAATGCCAGACTCTGCTCTTGCTGACTCACCTCCAACATATTCGGGGATAGTTGTTTCACTATGGTGGCTTGGAAGGCCAGATCTGTGTGAGCGCCGGGGTCATGACCTTTGTCATGACTCCTATCCAAGAATGAGGAGAATGACTCGTTGACGGCAACAGCAGCTGCTAAGGGAGCTCCAACAATTGCCAATGCCCCCATTTTGGCCGCTTCTTTCAATGTCATTTTCTTCCTGCCAGTCTCATCCACCAGTTTCCCGGTGTTTGGATCAATTTTTCCTTCATTGATTCCTTCTTCAAGGGTGAAAATTTCGCCAGTTTTCACTTCATACACAGTAAAGCTGCCATCAAGTTTGTCAGAATCAATGGCCTCCTGGAATGACATATTCTTCCCTGTCTCTGGATCATGGAACACGCCGGTTCTCTCGTCAAACACGCCTTCCTCGATGGCTTCTGACAGGCTCATGCCTTGGCTTTGTTTGTCAATGACTGGTTTGGAGGTGTCGATGACCTGCTCCCTGATAGCGTCCAGGATGGCCATTCGACTGCCAGATTCTGGATCAGTGTACTGCTGGTCAGCTAAGTTAATAAAACCTTGGTCCAGTGCTTCCCCAAAGGACAGCCTCTTTGCCAGCTTCCCATCCAGTCCTGCTACAGATTGCTGGCCGTCTCCCGGCCTGGGGCTTACGCTGGAATCTCTTCCATTGACGCCTGGCGATTTCACAGGTGACGGCGATGATCTCAAAGGCGTTGGTGATGACCTTGACTTCAAGGATGAAGAGTTCAGAGCATCGATTTCAAGATCTTCATCTGGAATAAGACCCTGAAAGTAAGCGTCTTGCAGTGAGATTCTCTCCCTTGTCTGGGCATGAATGAGCTCCCCTCTCACAGGGTTAAAAGCTCCAGATTTGACGGCATTGTTCAGAGACATGAGTTCTCCGTCCAAGGGATCTCTCACTGCGGACACGT
>JAUEKZ010043056.1:4998-17613 GCA_031471865.1 Melibe leonina | reverse complement strand
TAGATGGATGAACGGACGGAGGGACGGATGGATGAATTGACGGAGGGATAGATGGATAGATGAATGGATAGATGGATGAACGGACGGAGGGACGGATGGATGAATTGACGGAGGGATAGATGGATGGATAGATGGATGAACGGACGGAGGGACGGATTGATAGATGGATGAATTGACGGAGGGATAGATGGATAGATAGACTGACGGAGGGATAGATAGATGGATAGATGGATGGACGAAGGGTGTGACGGATGGATGAATTGACGGAGGGATAGATGGATGGACGAACGGAGGGAGGAAGGGACGTACCTAATCAGGTGGTGGAGATCGATGGCTGAGTGAGATGCCGCCGTCGCCCTGTCTACTCACCCATCCCCACCCCCTCCCTTTACTCCCACCTCCTCCCGTCCCCCCTAATCTCCCTCCACCCCCTCCCTTTACTCCTACCTCATTATCAATCTCCATGCCCTGGGGAGGATTTGTAAGTGTGTACATGGATGGGTGTGTGTGTGTGTGTGTGTGTGTGTGTGTGTGTGTGTGTGTGTGTGGTGGCGTGGCTGTGCTGTAACTATAACGAGTGTAACGTAAGTGTAAGTAATCAGTTATCCCTCCCGGACTGCCGGCCTGTCCTTGCTCCTGGTCTCCCATCGATCAACCTTCCTGTAGGGAACCCTCAGGTCTGAATCCCCCCCCCCCCCACCCCCACCCCGTAACAATGAGGTGTGTGTGTGTGTGATTGAACCACAATGAATGAATTGAATGAATGATAGAAGGTGTGTCCATCGAGAAGGGAGGGGGGAGGGGGGCAGTGTTAGGAGTCTGGGTGGAGGGATACCACGTATAATTGTGTGACGAGGAGTCTGCAGTCTGCAGTCATCATTCACTGTCCTGGTTGGTTGGTTGTGTCTGTCTGTCTGTCTCTGTTCTATTCTCTCTACTTTATCTCTGTCCCTCTCATTCATTCCTCACCTTTCTCTCTCTCTATGTATCTATCTCTTCCTCATCCTCCCTGTATCTCTCCTCCTCCCTCACACAGCTCTCACTTCCTCCCTATCTATCTATCTCTCTTCCTGTCTCAAGACTTCCCATAGATGAGAAAAACGACAAAATAAATCAAACGTTTTCTGTTGTTGTTTCCCACAGAGACTGAGACAGAGACTGAGAGTGGAACGGTGGGAGACTGCACCAAGCACCGAGCACCACGGGAAGAGAAGAGAAGAGAAGGGGGAGGAGAGGAGAAGAGGGAGAGGAGAGGAGAGGAGATGGGAGGGTTTTGCCAGCAGTAGATCTGCCAGCTGTTCATTCACCCCCTGCTCGATCGAGTCCTGCCTGGATCGTAACACATCTACACACTCTACACACATCCATCACACCCACCCACACACATTCACACACTCACACACACAACGGTGAGACAGAAGCACAGGGGACGGGAAACACATCAAACATCCCCACCACCACCACCATCATCATCGTCGTCACCATCATCGTCAATATTCTGAAGCGGAAGCACAACCTGAAGTACCCCCAACACCAACACCAACACCAACGCCCCCTTCAAAGACCAGCGAGCAGTTTGACGTCATCGTCATCATCATCGTCATAGACCAGTCACACAGAGAGTGTACGAGCAGAGACACAGACACAGATACAAATACAGATTCAGACACAGACACAGACACTGACACAGATATTGTGTGTGCTGCCTGTGTTGTGTTCAATACTTTGTGGATTATTAATTTTTCCTTCCTTCGGATTTACCTACCAACCCGATTGTGTTTTTGTTATTCATTCATTCATTCATTCTGCTTTCACGTAGGATTATGCGTTCATTTCTACACAAGGATCTATGACCAAACACAGGAGAGGCAGAGAGAGAGAAAAGAAAGGAGACACAAGATTCTGTAACGGATTGAAGAAAAGGAGCACAGAATAATCACGCACGATTTGGGGAAAACCCAACACCTCCAACACACCTCCAACACTCCAAGACACCCCCAACACCTCCAACACCCCAAGACACCTCCAACAAACCTGCATTGAGACGGAAGAGTAGAAGAAGCCGGACAATATCAAACCCTTTACCCTTTACACGTACTGAGTCGTCTCCCTTTGTTCCAGGCTGTCAGAGGCTTAGCAGTCGAGTACGGCAGTTGCCGTGATTGTATTAAAACATCAGATCTTGTTTCTCAGTAAACAATGCATTCTGTTGTACTCTTCCTGGGCAATTAGGAGCTTATAATAAACACAAACAAAATCTGGGCAAGAAGACGAGGGGGAAGACAAGTGTTGCACGCATCCTGCTCACTCTAGCTCTGGTTCTGAATCTTCGCAACTTGACTGGGAGAGAAAAGTAAAAAACATCAGACCACGAGTAGGAAATAAGACAAGAGACAGCGTGAGTAGGCAGACACACGGACAGACACACGGACAGACACAGGGACACGTGCAAGTCACATGGTGCCGCATCGGAACGTAACGGCAAATTGTTTCCAGTCTGTTATGATTGGCCATCAGTAATCGTATCGGGTGTGTGTGTGTGCTCATGTGTGTGTTCATGTGTGTGTTCTTCAGGTTCAACACAGCCTGGGCAACAAAGCGAAGGCGAGGCAAGAGGCAACGATCACTGAATTAGAACATTTTGTTTATGTGTTCAAGTTCAAGTTTGCACCATTGAATGTGTGTGGGAGGTGCAAGGCAAGACCAGAGAAACCCCCCTGTCACTGTCGATTGGTGAATGCTGTAGAAAATACGACACCAATTGATTGGTTACTTGATGAGGACATTGCACAATTCATTGTTTTCCACAATTACGTTCATTGAGGGAGGGAGGCACTGTTTGGTGCCGTCATCGTCTCCACACTCGGACTTACTCTCACCACACTGCCAGAACACACTGTGTGTGTGTGTGTGTGGGATTGTGCCGTGTAGTAGAGACTTTAAATTGAACACACATTACAGACCGCCCACTGTCATTGTAAGACGACTGGACACGCCCAACCCGTCCCTCTCGTCACTTCCTGTCTCAGCTGTCTGTGGCCAGGCATCCAACGCGACGGTCAGCGTCCATCCATCATCATCATCATCATCATCATCATCATCATCATCATCATCAGCAGCACAGTGTCAGACGAAACCAAACGTGGAGGAGATGAAGGCTAGTGTCTGTCTGTCTGTCTGTCGTGATAATTAAGGGGAAGATGAGACCGGTTGGAGTCTAGTGTAGTCACATTTACCGCCAGTCTTTGCCACCACCACTACCACCACCACCAGTACCACCACCAGTACCACCAGCCAGCGCCTTACCACGGCTCATCGATCGATTCCCTCACGGAATCCCGGCACACAAAACCCAAAACAAAACACCATCGACCAGACCAGAGAACAGCCGGGGAATTAGCGACCGGAGCGAACCCAGCGAAGTTCGTGGCTCCGAGACGTGGCTACTTACAAGCCCCGAGGCATTCGGTGAGATAGAGAGAGAGTACGTACCGTACTGTCGCTGCTCGCATTGGAGGGAATTGAAAGAACTCAAACAAACAAACAACAAAAGCAACTGTTCCTGTCTTGTCTTGTCTTGTCACGGCCTTTCTACCGCTACAACTGCCACGACAGACCAACTCCTCTCTTACAGGTGTGTGTGTGTGTGTGTTGGTGTTCACCGGGTGTGTTGCTGCTACTGCATCAAGGTGTGTGTTGGTGTTCACCAATATACATTTAGATTTTCTTTTTCTAATATTCTACACAAGTACCTACAAACGATATTTAATCATAATAATAATTAGTGACAATTGAATAACTGGCTCAGTGTTAGATCACAGAGAAAGAAGACAAAATTACACGGACATCTGAGGATAGCTGCGCCATCTCTCGGACAGAGGAACGGACGTTCCCATCCAAACCAAGGACCTGATTGTAGACGTGTCGTGTGTCGTCCCGCGTGGAGTGGAGCAGCGTCGGTGGATGAGCCTGGACGGTTATCGGGCCAAATCCCCGGGGTCAGGCTGTCATTTATCACCCCAAAGGTTCCCACAGGTCTCCCTCCCCCTTTACACACACATACACACACATACACACAGGCCTGTGTATAACTGTAACTGTAAGACACGCGAGGGGTGGATGAATGAAACCAGCACCAGGCCCGATTAGATTTGTTTTCACGACCGGACGTAAACTACGGTAAACTGACCGCCGAGGATCAAGAGGAGAAACGGGAGGCGTGATAAGAGACGGCGTGGTTTTGTGTAAGATTACAACACTTGTAATAATAATACGAATACTAATACAATCCATCGGACTGTTGGTCCACACTACGCCCCCCCCCCCCCCCCACCTATCCCACCAGTTGACACAATCTCCCCACGGGTGTCCATCCATCCATCCATCCATTGAGGGGGACGGAAAGCACAAATCCCCCACCTGAAACCTGCTACACGACGGGATCTCATTAATCACGTGACCGGCTGTGCAGGGATTACTATCGTGTTATCAGATCTAGACTGTGGATTTGTGGCAGTAAAATGTACCGGCTTTTTCCTTCAATCTTTGATTCGTCCGATGACAATTTGTCTAGCGTTGGTGGGAAAAGCATGGGCAACAGCTGACCACGCACAAACTGTTTGGTTTGTAATATTCTTTCAACCCTCAGTATAGCGAGTCCACGATAGTGCTCTTCTTCAAAAAGTCTTATTTCATTGTCATCTTTTCACACACTACGCTCACGTCTTCAAACAAGATGGATTCTACAACCTGGCACGTTCACGTGTCGGTGCTAGTTGTGGTGGTTGCCTGCCTGTGCAGCCCCACCCCCGCCCTGAGACAGCCCGTGTGTCCACACAACCAGGGACACACTGCGGCCAACTGTAGCGGCAGAGGTCTGAGCGTGGTGCCCTGGCAGCTGCACAAACTCATCAACTCCATGGACCTCAGCAACAACCTCTTCCACGAGCTGGGCGACAATAGCTTCATCGACTACCACTACCTCACCCAGCTCTACCTGCGCAACAACTCAATGGGCATGATCAAACCGGAAGCCTTCAACACCCTGACCTTCCTGCGCACGCTGGACTTGTCCAACAACAAACTGTCCCAGGTGCCCGTGGAGGCCGTGGACGTGGTGTCCCAGTCCCTCAAGTACTTGGTGCTGGCAGGCAACACGTTGTCCTACATCGGCCACGGGGCCTTCTCACGGCTGCACAACCTGCTCGTGCTGGATCTCAGCGGCAACAGCATCTACCACGTGGAGGACGGAGGCTTCGCCGGCCTCTTCTCCCTCCAGGTGCTCAAACTACGTCACAACGCCCTCAAGCGACTTCCGGCCAGCTCTTTCCGGGACTTCCCGCCCGAGTCGCTGTCTCAGGTGCAGCTGTACCACAACCGTTGGGTGTGCGACTGCCAGACCAGGTGGCTGTGGGACTGGCTAAACGCCACTGACCCGGCGGTGTGGGAGTCTCCGGGCTACGCCATCCGGTGCGAGGGTCCCTCCATGGTGCGGGGTCAGGCCCTCAACCAGCTGCCACTGGACACGCTCATGTGCGAGGCCAGGATGAAAATCAGCGGCTCCTCGCGGACCCTGAGTCCGGGGTCCAACACGACCCTCAAGTGTCGGTACTGGTCCGTGCCCTGGGCCAAGGCCGTGTGGATGAAAAACTCGGAGGCAGTGGACGAGAAGGACGGCCGGAAGTACGAGGTGACTTCCTGGCAGGTGACGGGCAAGAACGACACCTACTCCAGCCAGCTGACCATCCGGGACTTCCGGTACGCGGACATTGCCAAGTACCGGTGCCTGGTGGAGAACCTTCGAGGCTCGGCACACACCGACTACCGACTGACCCTGCACGGCGTGGACTTTGACTCGGTGGTCGTGCTGCCCTCGGTGGAGGACACGGTCCACTCGCAGTCCGGGGGCGTGGACACCATGAGCATCGTCATCGCCGTGGCCGTCGTCTGCGGCATCGTCCTCATCATCGCCATCGCCGTCCTCATCTTCTGCAGCGTCAACCGCATGCAGCGCAAGAAGCAAGCCAAGAGGGACGTCATCGTGCAGCACGTGAAGGAACACTTCATCAAAAACAGGTACGTGTCTCAGTCTGTCTGGGGATGTGGCAGGGTCTCTGGGCGGCTAGGGGTCTGGGAGTGTGGGGGTGTTTGTGTATGTGTGTGTGTGTGTGTGTCTGCATGTATGCGTCTGTGTGTGTGTGTGTGTTTGTCTGTGTGTGCCGTAATTAAACCTAGATTTTGTTCGTTGGTTGATATTTTTTTTTTTATTGACCCGTACTCTCAAATAAATAGATACGTACTTGAGACTTGAGCATCATGCCTTTATACGATACACTCGAACAAAACTACTGCTGTAACTATTTTACTTTCCCCTCCTCCTCATGATCGTCATTATCATCATTATCATCCTTCCAATTAACTACCTATTTTACCAGTCTTGAAGAAAACCAATTAACTGCCTATTTTACCAGTCTTGAAGAAAACCAATAGAGAGATGTTCTGTTATTCTACTCCTCTCGCCTTTACAGATTGTATAAAATACAGGCCTACCCACCTACCTACCCACCTACCTACGTAGCTATCTACCTACTACCTACCTAGCTACCTACCTACTTAGCTACCTACCTACCTACCAAGCTGGTTACTTAAATGACCTATTGCCTCGTGTCCCCACATTCGATCACCGAAGTTGCCTCCCCTTGCTCATCTTTCTTTCTCTCACCCACACCTGCTAATTAATGCAATAGCAAAGGTGGACGGAAGGTTTTTATTTACAAACAAAACACCCAGCTCTGCTTTCATCTTACCGCAGGCAGGAAACGAGTCCATGTTTGCAGTTTGACGTTATGTTCATTCCATTCATAATTATTGTTTGCCTTTTGTTCTCTCACACTTGTGACTGCCTCACCAATACCCGTGCATCCGTTGGTTTTCTCGGTGTGCAACTAGTAACACATGGTATGTAATAAACCGTAAACACGACACACGTGATACTACACATTACACCGACACGCACACATTACACCGACACGCACCCATTCACACTTGCTCACCTTTCACAATCGACAATACCATCTCACCCCGAGGAGGAGGACAGAATTTATCGCCATGCCTCCTCACATCAAGTGGGGCTTTCCCCTACTCCCCAACCCCCATCTCTTTCCCTTCCCCCAATCCCCTTTACCCTCCCCCAATCCCCATTCCCCTCCCCCAATCTCTCAATCCCCCTTTCCCATTCGTACAATCCCCCCCCCCACCCAATCCCCAAACCCTACAAACAGTCTGAGGTGATGGAAAGGTAACGTAAGGTAACACAACAATAAAACTGTTTACATTAATCCATCTACCTGCACAATGCATGCACGGAGGGAGGCTTTGGTGTCCGGGTTTTTCCGGTGTTTACTCACTCACTCACTCCCTCCCTACCTCCCTACTCGTGTGGAGGGATGCATGCATGTGCATTCAATAGAAAGCACCTCTTCTACCTACTTCATCTCTGCTCTTGTGTCAAACAGAGAAAATCTCTACTTGACTTTTGCTCAGTTTTTAAAAGGCTGCACCAACACGAGAAGGGCAAGAATGCTAATCTTAATTCCGAATATAAACTTCATACGTAGAAAGCTTCGGGTGAAAGAAATAAAGACGCTAGAATAGTCTTCCCATAGTATCTAAAGATAGAGATTTAGATGTTAATTTGTGGGTACATCAACCAAAGTCTTAAAATGCCAGCACATCCCCAAGCGTAAGTGCTGGGCCAAGACCCAAAGTGTCTAAATACTGGTTTGGGTCTACAGATCTACATTGGCACACAATAAACCCACTCTGCACACATTGTCATCCGATGAAATGTAAAATAGACAAACATCCCGTCATTGTTCTCATCTGTGCGGGGGTTCTCTCCCTTTCTTATTCACCCCATCCTCCCAGCCCCCCCCCCCCCTAGCCCCGTAGTTTGAAAAGGTTACATAATGTAAAGCTGTTTGTATTGAATGAGGATGTTTTCTAACATGGGTATTCTTTCTCTCTCTCCACCCACCTCCCCACTCCCCGTCCGTCTGTCCACAGTGAAGACAACGGAACCATCGACGCCAACGGCAAGCCCAAACCTTCACCCCTGACCCTTGGCCTTGACGACGGAATGGGAGGGGGAGGCGGGGGCAGCCTGGTCAAGCCGTGTCCGGAGGATGACCGCGCCTCGTCCGTCCACACCAACGACTCCACCTACAAAGCACCCCTGGACCTGGAGGAGGCGGAGCCAATGCTGATCATGTCCGGGGGCGGGGGCCAGTCACCGGGCTCCCCCCTCAACAACGGCAACACCTACGTGTCCTTTGGCAGCGAATTCACCGACCCGGGGGAGTTTACCAGCCACGTGCCCCTGTACCAGCCCCACCCACACCCTCCCACTACCCCCAACATGGGCAGCCGCTACGGTCTGCACGGAGGGGCGGGGCCTGGGGGCGGGTCGCACGAAGGCTCGGCCACGCCCCTCCTGGACCGATACACGCCCATTTTCGTGGACGACGCCGACGAGCCGATGGAGGACTACGCCAGCTTCCCGGTGTACGACTCGCTGACCAACTCCCTGCAGCACCCCCGCCTCACCCCGCCCCCCAACCTGCCGGGCACGGGCATGCTGTACCACAACGGGGGCGGGGACGGGATTTACGGCACCTCCCCCCTGCACTACACCGCCCCGCCCTACCCACGCCCTGCCGGCAGCGTCAGCAGCAGGAACGGCAACCTGGACCGCAGCCTGGGCTCCTCCTCCTTCCATTACCCGCCCAGCAACCCGCCCAGCAACCCGGCAGGGTCTCTACCCAGGACGCCCGGAAGTGTCCGCTCCATGTCGGCCATGGCCCCTCCCCCGTGGAACGCCTCCTCGGGCATGGGCGACGGCAGCCCGCCAATCATAGAGAACCACTACCAGCCCCCGCCCATGCTCCACCGGCCCCACCCCCAGTACCGTGACTACAGAGACATGCGATACCCCCCTGCCCAGGCCGGGGGATCGAACCCGGGACCCCCTCGAGCCGTGACGCCCCCCGCCCACCGTGCCGTTGCCACACACAAGGGCGTGGCCTACTCCCCCGTCCCCTCCTCGGGCCCCAGGAAACCCCCGCGGGTCTACATTCCGGGGGCCAACGGCAGGGAGTGCATGGAGCTCACCCCGGCTCACGACCCCGGCCACAGCAGTGACTACATCACGTCCTCGGAGGCACAGCAGTACAGCCAGAACTACGGCATCACGCCCGGCACGCCCGTATGACCTTTCAACTATGAACTCTATAACCCCACACCCAGGCCATGACAGAAATGCTGCTATATCACAACATAATATAATATAATATCATGTCATGTCATACAATGTTATATAAATATATAAACACGATAACTGGTTACATGAACACATTGTAACATTCCTGGATATTCCACAATGGCCAGACCAGACCCAGTGTACAACCCACACCTCACACTGGAGTGACGGTATGTGTGTCTTGTAGAACAAACGGTGTGTTGAGATTACTGGTGTTACCATGTACCACTACTGCTACTACTAATACACCTGCTACTGCTACTGCTACGACATCTGGATGTGGACACGTGTTGGTATTCTAATTATAGCCCTGGTAAATACAGTAGATCGCTGATGTAACCAACTGCCACGGGAAAAAGAAAAAAGGTTAATTACCTCCTCCATAGCTAAATGGATACAACTGTCTTAAATCTTATGGAAATCACGAGACGAAAAGGAAATAACTTGTGACAAAGAAACGTGTGCTCGTTACATGCGTAAATTCGTTGTAAGGGTGTTGGTGATAAGCGTGCTCTACTGCAATCGTCAGTGCAGACTGAGTCGACACCCTGAAGGTCACCCTGAAGGTCACCCCATCTTTTCCAGTCAAACTCATCTACAAATACGATCTAGCTTTAACCCACTGTCATGGTAAACTAGATACGTATGAATGTGGGCAGCGACCCAATTCGAGCCAAGTCTGTATGTTTGTTATAAGTATCAGTCCCGTTTTCTACCAGGATTTCACTTTTTTCTGTAACTCCCTCCTTCTCTGGATTGTGATGATGATGAGGAGGACGTGGAGGAGGAGGAGGAGGAGGAATAGGAGGAGGAGGATTATATTATCATCATTACATTCATGATTACAATTGGAATTGAATATGACCATAATAACAATGTTCATGTTCACCACGTTTGGCGTTAAGGGAACAGTGCTAAGGTTGATTGGCAAGGTGCCAGTGTCCTGTGACTGGGTGAGATATTGGAGGGAGCTTCTTTCCCTTTATTATCTGACGTCTCTTTTTGGCAGCATGTAAACTTGTCTAGAGAGCTCTGCCTTTGACATGACCCAAATTGTGTCTAAATAAGGCAGGGCTTTAGACTGTCCCCATTCAACCAAACCAAAGGTATTCTCTGGACTGGACCACAAGACGTACAACTACCTACCTACCTACTTTATTCGATTAATTACTTACAATGACCCAGTTAACTGGTTGTGTTCCTGTTGTTTTAATGTTCTATTTCTGCATTGTGTTGACTCGTTCTGCAATTGGAGCTAAGGGTGAAATTGTGCATACCTACAGCAAGGGGAAAAATGTGTCAGTTATGAAAGGGGGAGCTGGGGTAGGTGTGTATGTGTGTGTATGTGTGTGTGAGTGTGTGTGTATGTGTGTGTGAGTGTGTGTGAGTGTGTGCGAGTGTGTGTGTGTGTATGTGTGTGTGTGCCTGTATGTGTGTGTGTCGTGTGTATCGTGTGTATGTGTGTGTGTGTGTGAGTGTGTAAGTGTGTGTCTGTGTGCATGTGTGAGTGCATGAGTGATTGAGAAGTGAGAAACTTGGAGAGCGAGTCGCACGCAGAGAGAGAGAGAGAGAGAGAGAGAGAGAGAGAGAAGAGAGAGAGAGAAGAGAGAGAGAGAAGAGAGAGAGAGAGAGAGAAGAGAGAGAGAGAGAGAAGAGAGAGTAGAGAGAGAAGAGAGAGAGAGAAGAGAGAGAGAGAGAGTAGAGAGAGAGAGAGAGAGAGAGAGTACGTAGTGAGATATTGAGATTGCCCACGTAAATACAGCGAAAATCAACCTGCTCAAGTTATATAAGTCGATGTCAATGTGTATAAACTATGTGTGGATTGTGGATGTGTGGTCACCATTGTGGATTTGTCACCAGTGTGGATATTATGTCACCATTGTGGATATGTCACCATTGTGGATTTGTCACCATTGTGGATTTGTCACCATTGTGGATATTATGTCACCATTGTGGATATGTCACCATTGTGGATTTGTCACCATTGTGGATATGTCACCATTGTGGATATGTCACCATTGTGGATTTGTAACCATTGTGGATATGACACCATTGTGGATTTGTCACCATTGTGGATATGTCACCATTGTGGATATGTACCCATCATTGTTTTAACGCTATTGTAAACATAATATATGTATGTATGCTTGAACTTGAATATAAATGATTGTATTATCCAAAAAAGAACAAGAACCCTGTCACCTTGCTGCACGTGTAGAATATGTGACATTGTGACATTGTGACATTGTGTATCCAGTGTCAGTGTCAGCCACCTTGACACACACGGCAAACTTCACATCCCCATCCATCTGTGCATTAGGCATTATATAGTATGTAATATATCATTATACGATAGCCTGTTAAAGCTGCTCTCTCCCTCCCTCCCTCTCTCTCTCCCCCTCTCTCTCTCTCTCTCTCTCTCTCTCTCTCTCTCGCAAAAACAGGCAAATAAAACACACCGTTCCCCCACCCTCTGTCCCCCAGGCATGTTTTACGAGTAGAGAGGAAGATGCTGCTTACAGCCCTCAATCCCCCCTCCTTCCTCTTCCCATCCCCCTCCTTCCTCTTCCCATCCCCCTCCTTCCTCTTCCCATCCCATCCCCCTCCTTCCTCTTCCCATCCCATCCTCCCCAGTTTCCCTTTTCTTGTCGGTAACGGAAAATCGATATCTATCTAGTCTTGAAGGTCGTTGGCACGTCCAGTACTTTCCTGTCAGTGCGATTGTCTGTCTGTCTGTCTGATTGATATAGGCGCAATGGGGGCCTCTTCTTAGCACTCACTCACCAACCCACTCACTCACCAACCCACTCACTCATTCACCCACTCACTCACCAACCCACTCACTCACTCACCCACTCACTCCCTCACTCACCCACTCACTCACTAACTCATTCACTCACCAACCCACTCACTCATTCACTCACTCATTCACCCACTCACTCACTCCCTCACTCACTCATTCACTCACCAACCCACTCACTCATTCACTCACTCATTCACCCACTCACTCACTCACTCATTCACCCACTCACTCATTCACTCACTCACTCATTCACCCACTCATCAGCCTCATGAGATAGACAGGCAGGTATTGTAACCGTCCCAGACACATGACAGATCCCTGCGGTTCCCTATCCAGTCCTTCCTTCCAATCCACGACTTACACGGACACGATACAAACAGTCAGCCACCCCCTCCCCCTCCCTCCCCCACTGTTTGTTGTACCACGATAAGCCATCGAGAATGGAGATGTAGATGGGTAGATGGATGGGGCGGGGGGGGGGGGGGGGGGGGGGGCA
>JAUEKZ010042945.1:0-17615 GCA_031471865.1 Melibe leonina | reverse complement strand
TAAGTTACTTCATTTTCTTGAAAATAAAATTGTTCAAAGAAAACTTGAGTAGCTTGTGAAGAGGGGGATGTTTGTATTTGTGTGTGTGTGTGTGTGTGAGAGAGAGAGGGGGGGGGAGGGAGAGAAAGACCTGAAAAGAGAGAGAGATAGAGAGAGAAAAACCTGAAGAGAGAGAGAGAGAGATAGAGAGAGAGAGAAGCACAGGGATAGAAAGATTCAGTCAATGATTATGAAAAAGAAATTAAGAGGGCGATGTTTGTATTTTTGTGTGTGTGAGAGAGAGAGAGAGAGAGACAAATAGAGTAAGACCTGAAAAGAGAGAGAGAGAGAGAGAGAGAAAGACCCGAAAAGAGAGAGAGAGAAGCACAGGGATAGAAAGATTCAGTCAGTGATTATGAAAAAGAAGTGAAGAGGGGGGTTTGTATTTGTGTGTGTGTTTGTGTATGTGTGTGTTTGTGTGTGTGTGTGTGTGTGTGAGAGAGAGAGAGAGAGAGAGAAAGAAAGACCTGAAAAGAGAGAAAGACCCGAAGAGAGAGAGAGAGAGACAAGGACATGGATAGAAAGAGAAAGAGAGTCAGTGATTGTGAAAAAGAAATGAAGAGGGGGATGTTTGTATTTGTGTGTGTGTGAGAGAGAGAGAGAGAGACAAGTAGAGAAAGACCTGAAAAGAGAGAGATACCCGAAGAGAGAGAGAGAGAGAGAGAGAGAGAGAGAGAGAGAGAGAGAGAAGGATATGGATAGAAAGAGAAAGAGTAGAGAAGGACATGGATAGAAAGAGAAAGAGTCAGTCAGTGATTGTGAAAAAGAAGAAAAGAGATCGGGGGAAGAGATCTACTCGAAAAGGGATGAAGAGACAGAGATGAAAGAGGCGGGAACCTACTGAACGCAGTTGTCAACATTTGGATAAATATACAGTGGAGTTTGGATTTAAAGAGAGCCTCCATTCCAAGCAAATGTTCAAGTTATTCCAGAACTCTTGCTATTTCCATGTGGTATGAGAAAGGCCAAAGAGGATTGAAATGTTTTTATTTCAAGAAAAGAGCAATTATTTTCTATTATTACTCAATAAGAGTGAAATATAATAGGTGAAAAAACGACTATAGAGATAAGGGGGAAAACATTTGAGACAAAAATAATACAGCATTGAATTCTTTGTTTTACTTTGAGCAATTAAATGAAACGTCAATTAAAATTTCAGAGACAAAAATGAGAAATACCTTTTTCTTGTCATTTTGTCTTGAGTCCTCACTACTTATGGCGGTGGCTCTTGCTCCATAGAGCTTTATTTCCTGAAGAGGAGATGTTAACATTAAAGGCATTATCATTTGAAACGGATTTAAACTTCACATAAAATAATCAACATCAGACACTGAGAGATATGAAAGTACTATTAAGCTACATTCAAAACCACAGTATGACTGTTTTTTTTAGTTTTTCGACAGTTTTTTAATACCAAGACATGCCATGTTGCATTGTTTCATTCTTTATTAGTTTTTCCACCATTTTTAAATGCCAAAACATGCCGCCATGTTGCAGCCCAGCTTTGTTTCTGGTTACAAATGGAGGAATGGGCAGGGAAAGAAACTTTCCATCAAGACAAAAGCAAGTTTACATTACTGAGTCTTTGATGGCGTTTAGGAACAAACAATTTTGGTCTTGCTCCTTTGAACTAGCTACTACATTTTCTTTTGCTTCTGGGGAGGATAGGAGAAGGCTATTACGGTACATTAGATGGAGATCCCAAAAGGATATCTAAAATGGTGTAGGTAAAATTTCAAGTCTCTAACTTTATTCCTTCTTAGTCAAGTCAGGAATATTAATATTTGGTCCGCCCTTGTAATACAACATAAAAAAACACCAGAAACCCTTCAACCAATCACTGAAACGTGGGTAAAATCAAGCATAACAAATGTAACAATGAAATGGAATATGCATTGGAAAATGGAGACAAGCAAAAACACAAACAAAAACATCACCAAATATAGGCTAAATAATTTTTTTTTTAAAAAGGCTCGCAGTCCATCATCAGAATGTTGAAAACTTACTGGTAGTTGAGAAGGAATATTGATGACAATGTTATCTTCCTTCTCTTCTTTCTCTGTACCGTGAAGATGTCTTTTTAGATTTGCTATGTGGACACAGGGTTTGACATCTGGAAAGACCAACGCTGAAGGCATGGGAGTGACCATCAGATTGGTGACTCTCTCTGCACAAAAACACACAAACAAGACACTTAAACAAATGCATCGCACTGCCAATAAGCATTGAATAATCCAAGGCTTAGACTTTTAAAATAGAAGATGATAATGGCTATAAACAATTGTATTGGGTTCAAATCTACTCAAAGATATAATATAACACTCAACTCTCAAGAATCACAGTTGCTACTGTTTTCATTGCAGAAATATGAATCCATGTACTGTATCTTCAATTTAAAATGAATTTGGAAGATGATTAAACTATTTTTTTTTACCTATTTTCATTAATTTCAAAAATTTGAAAGTTATTTTCATAAAACTTTGAGGTATATAAATTCACAACCTACTGTGAGACGTCAAATTCATAGCAAAGAAATTTTCAAACACCTTAAGACTTAAGACTTTGCGTACATGTAAGAGCAAAGATTCATTCCATTGATATCTGATTTAAGACAATGCAAATGGTAGTCTTGACACTACTTGTGTTTCAAATCAGGGTATTTAATTTCCTGTAAAAGAAACCGTAACCCTTTATGGGAAGAAGACACAAGATACAAACACTTGCCATTGAGAACTATACAGAGAGGAGAGGCTGAGGACATGACGGACCAAATCTTGATGGTCTTATCATCCGATGCTGACACTAAACGAGACTGATTCTGCGTTAAAGCAAGAAACCGCACAGGAGCTCTGAAAAATGGCAAACAACAAACTGAAAGAGATGAATTGTGCTGAATCTTCTCCTTTACTTTAGGTTTTGCAATATCATGTGAAAATTTTTTTCTACTACTTATGTAATGTATATATCTGAAAAAAATCCACAACTTTAGTCTTATGGCGGCTAAAATAAGAGATGATTTAGTCAAAAACTTATGTTCAGTATTTCTAAGACTATTACCCTCTAATCAAGATAGTTTTAGAATAAAATTCAAAATAGTGGTGTTTATATGAAAACAATTCTTATAAGCAGAGTAGTCTGAATTTTAAAATGGAAGTGAAAAAACATCATACTTGTGTATTGCATGGCAAATAAAACCAGTATTAGTATCCCGAGCATCAAAGTGGGCTGACTTTTCTGATGACCGCATCTATTGCCAAAAAGAAATACATTAAACAAGCTAGGGTAGTTAAAAGAAAATCCAGTATAGTGAGCAACCAGAATTTTCTAACCTATGCTTTAATCCACAAAATAATGATACAAAGTATGTTTTCAATGTTTAAAAAAATTGTAATAAAAATAAATAACATATTTTTACACCAATAAAATGGGAAACTTTTTTTGTCACTCAAACATACATATAGGATATTTAAACAAGGTTTACGGATAGATGCTAAAACCTGTGTCCAATTGATAAAGAATTTGTTAATGGGCAATATGTTTATGACTAACAAATTTGACCCTGGGATTTGCAATGATTCTTCTTTCAATTTAATTACTTTTAGTTGGTTTCCATAACGTTCCTGTGACACTTCTTCCAATTTGTTTGAATTTGTAATAGCTCTATTTGAACAATGCTATCCTTTTTTACAGGGGCTTTTAAAGGCTTCAAGCCTATATGCTCTATGAGCATGATATGATAATTTCAACACTAACACACACACTACACATTATATACACTCAAACAATGATACAATAATGCTCCCCACGGTTGCACAAGCCCTCACCTCTGTTTGCAAATCAATGCAGTACACATTTCCCTGGCTGTCCCCAGCAAATAGAGCAAGCTCTGAATGGTCCATCGTCACAGAGAATACAGGAGCTCCCAGCTCAAACATCTTCAATTCCTCCCCTGACAACATATTCCAAATCTGAAAAAGGGATTGATGGTGACGGCAAAGAAATAAGTATGTTTTGGAAATCCTCGTAAGTCCTTTAGAGCCTAGTGGTCCACGGAGCCGAAGCTTATCCCCGTTTCTGTAGTGTGAAGCGGAGAAATAATGGTGGATAGGACACTGGGTTATTGCAGATTACTTCCCCTAAACCAAATTGTGGATTGGTATCCATTTTAAACCTGGGTGGGGTGAGGCAATTGGAGTAAATTTTCTTGCCAAAAAGAAAAATCAAAGTGCCGCTGGCGCCCTTAGGTTCTGTGCTGCATGGCTACCAGTACCAGATTGGCCATCGCACCTCCCTTGGAGATCATAAATGTCTCAAATATTTGTTGCATGGGTTACCATGGCCAATAACCAAGAGGAATGGTGAGAACTGGTTAAGGTGGTTTCACCTTGCATGTCCCTCTGACAAACATCTGATTATGAGACAGAGTGAGTGAGAATGAGTGAGTTATACATTCTGTGACTTTCAGTTAAAGTGTGACCTTTATGTGAAGGGCTAGTATAAAAGTTTGGAGTGGACACTAAAAAATTGTAGAAATAAGTAGGAAGATTATAATAAAAGTAATACCATAGCTGAAAAGATTTGTGCTGGCCAGGAGTCTGGTTCTAATCTACCTCAAGCCACTTTCCAACTTCTGAATTTGCCTTCTATCACTTCTATTTATATGACTTCTAATGGGCACTATATAACAAGCTTTAACATAAAATGAGTCAAATTTGAAATAATATGCAGTGCAGAAACGAGACAAAGCCAAAGAAAGTAGAAAAATGGAAAGGTCCATTTGTCTTATTTTCTGCACTGCATAGTATTTCAAATTTGACTCATTTCAATTTCCAATGCTTACTGCCCACTTACTTTTATTATATATGAGCTTTATCATGCCTTTTGGAGATCATGAACCATGAAAAAAACGCAACAGAACAAAACCTTTTCTTCATTTTACTGATCTGATAAAGATTAAAGAAAGCATTCATTATGATTCATCTGTGATCTCAGTTAATTGTATACAGTTTATCAAATATTGACCACCCTATTCAAGTGTGACAAAGTTGGTTTTTTTCCATTTGTAATTATTCTGAGGTTGGGTGCATGAAATGATATGAGTTTGAGATTAATAAAAATACTTACCCGGACAGTGTAATCAGTGCCGCATGTGACGACATTATTTGATAAACAAATGAATATGTCGGTTATTTCTCCACCATGGCCTCTGAATATTTGAACTGGAGTATGATCTGTCATTCTTGTTGGGTCAATGTGCAGAGCACTGAGAATATGGAGAAATTCATTAGTTCTTATTTGTCTTTAACTTTGTCAGTGGTTTGTCTACCTCTTTTTTCAAATCAATTCAAGTCTAATGACAAATATGAGTTATTTGAGACAAAGACTAGAAGAAATGAGGAGTATGTGTAAATAGATAAGGATAGTCCGAGTAAAGTATCTTTTGATCTGGAGTCTTACATATGCCCATCTCACTACACCTGTTTTCAAAGTTGAATATACCATTTAAATTTCTATTTTTTTTTTATTTAAACAGTCTAGTAAACTGAAAAAAAAATCAAGCACACCATACTTACTCTTGGAGCTCCCAAACACACACTGTTCCATCCTTGTAGCCTGACACAAGATGATGACTTTGAGGGGAGAACTTCAAACAATTCACTTCCACGCTGCCATAAGACAGGACACTGACAAGATTACCTGTGCACAACTGAAAAAATAACAACAACAAAATGTCTTAAGTCATACTTTAGATCATGCTATATTTTTACTAATTTGTATTAAGATAATATGAGATAGCTAACTATATTATCCCTCGACTGGGAAAATATTTTACAAGTTGTATTACATACATTGATACATATACATACATACATACATACATTGATACATACATACAAACATACATACATACATACACACACACACACACACACACACACGCATACATACATAAAATAACATCAAACAAAGGAAGCAAAACATGTACATAATGTAATGACAATGACAGAACAGATGGTAAAACACTTGCGAGAAAAAAACAACAACTAATAAGTATATAGATAAATTTCAAATATTAAAAGAATGGGAAGAAAATTTTATACATCCGTAAATAAATAAATCTATCAATAGACAAATGAATACAATAAGAATAAATAGATAATTATATAAGTCTAAATGTATGAATAAAAAAACAGAAATAACCATAAAAAAAAGAATATTTTCTTTATAAGAAAACACAAATACCTGCCAGATATGTATTTTGTCTTCAATTCCAGCTGCAAGGATTTTGTTGTCTGTTGTGGTGACCAAACAAGACAGTTTGTTACTCATAATCAACTTACGATGCTTTTGACTCTGGTGACAAAATATAGAATTGCCATGTATACACACAAAATGAATCCATAATAAATCACTGAGATATATCCTTTACGTCTTGGAAGAGGAATAAATGATAAGGGTAAATAGGAGAGGAATGTTCAAGCAAAATTCTGACTGAATGATCAGGATTTGATATGATTTGACAGTAATTTCTGTGAAGGGAGCATGGTTGCATTAGATTTAAAAAAGTCTACAGATTTATAAAATACAAACTACCTACATACTGCTTTGTGTGCAATGTGCATTAAAAGAGTGATCACAATAAGCCACATCCATATTCCCATCATCCATGGCAACATCTCTAAAGCCCAAAATATATTCTTCTTGCATCATTTGTGGAAGTTTCATTAGATGGTGGTCGAAGCATTGCCTGATGGTGTTTTGAAAATTGTCGGAATCATGAACATCAACAATGACCTTGCTAGAGAAATGTGATATTTTTTGGGTTCTAAATTTTCGCAAACATAGAGAAAGTGTAATATGGAAAAAAAATGTATACAGTTATATTTATACTAGCAAGCCATGTACAGCTTCGCTGAAAATATGGTCGTTTTAATCGAGTTACAGCTACCTAGAAATGGTAGTGTTGTTCTCTTTCTTCAAGAAAATGTAAATAGCCGTGTAGTGGCAAATTGGTTAGAGTGTTGAACTTCAAACCTTCAAACCTGGGTCCAGTTGCACACACACACACACGCACAATCTCCCACTGTCTCCTTTATTCCTCGACAAAATATGGTGTGAACTATTCAGTATTCGACTGCCCCCTTGAAACCCCTGCTCCCAGTCTAACTGCACAGCCTTCGGTATGCAATCATTTCAACATGACTTCCACATGCCGTCGTCAGAATCATCGAAAGGTGGCAATATTGAAAGGTGTTTTTGTGTTAAAATGTAGCTGTTTTATTCAATATCTCCTCTCCAAGAAAACGTTTCTGAAATTTTTTACCTTCTTGCACTGGGGTAGTATATAAGGATTGTTTACATATAAGTTTCAATCAATATCTATATCAACGTGTAGCAACCAGGAGGCGGTGCCATGACACACACACACACACAGTCTCTTTTATAGATATAGATGTAAACCTACCTGTCTCAACATATTCCAAACATGAATGATAGGTTTGCTGGCAGATGCAGCCATCAAGCATTCACCACTGATCATACAAAGAGAATCGTAGGTAGCTGAGCCATTTTTGAAAGTCTGTATAAGATTTCCTGTGTGCAAATCCCACACCCCAACATTCCATGGCTTGTCTTCACTGCCTCCAACACTGGCAAAAACAACCTGAGGGAAAATTCAAAATGGAAGGCAAATTTGGTACATATAAGTTCCTTCCTGAACTCTCCTTACCCAAAATCAATAATATGAATTATAACTATCTACATTCTTCATCAACAATGGAGGCGTTGTGGCCGAACTGGTATGGATGCAGCACAGAACCCAAGATTCGATTCCTATCAATGGCACTTTGGTTTTTCCATGGGCAAGGAAATTTACTCTAATTGCACCACACGATCCAGGCGTAAAACGGGTACCAATCCACAATTTGGGTTGGGGAAAAGGTAAATGTTCGATGTGAGCACATGGCCGATTTTGGTGGGTTTTTTTAGTCTACAGTATGCAATTTTGCCTCCTGAAGAACATGATTTTACTGTCAAAATTTGGGGGCGACAGCTAGTTTTTGAGATATCAGGGGGGGACCCCTAGGACCCCCCTTAAAACGAGTGATTTCCGCCATTTTGAAAGACAGTCAAAGTGGGCTAGAGCGGCAGATTTGCACAAAATAGACACATATTTCACCACAGTAAGCAAAAATTCACGAAATTGGGCATAAAATCACAACCTTTTGCCCCAAATCATTTTGATGTATTCGTGTTCAGCGTCAAAAAGTACATTAGATAACAAATTTTAAATATCAAATTTCCACCGTGTGTGTTCGGATCGTACAAATACCAAAGTAATAATATGGGATAGACCAGCGTCTTACCAGAGGATGAAAACCATTGTCATTTGTAGCTTCATGCAACAGAAAGCGGGATATGCTCAGCTCCATGGACCACTATGCTCTACTAAAGGTGTTAGGATGTTTTTTTTCAATTAAATCCATATCACGATCTTACATCATATAAGTCTAGATACGTCGACTCAAGTTTATAGGTTATGGTCTACCTAGATCTCTTTATCAAGAGAGTTTGTTTTTTTCAAACTAGTTAAAGTAGCATCTAGAGTGTAGTCTAACTTATATAAGTTTATTTATTGGTATATCTATATAATCTTATTTTTAAAAGTTAACACAAACTCAAGGGAATCTGTTTCTAAGAATTACCTCTTCGCAGATCTTCACAGGCTTGCGTTTGTTTTCCATGGGCGCAGACATGATTATCAACTTAATTATCTCCTCCTTCAGAAGAACAATTTGAGAATATAACCTGTCTCCAATGGGTTTTAAAGGATAACCGATTGCTAAGTCTTGTGCTGTCGGTCAGGCGTTTGGTGTTGTGGCAGGCCTAGGGTCCGAATCCCGCTCTGGACACTTTCCTGTATTTCGATTTTTATGATTACTATGGCTTTGTCTCGTATCTGCATTGCATATTATTTCTAATCTGACTTCTTTCTTATTATTTTAAAGGCTCGGTTTTCTTGGTTATGAGGTTTGAAGCAAAGTCAATATTCTTGGACTTATATACCGCAGACTTAGTATATCTCTAGACCTATCTATCTTAAACTCTAGAGTCTATATATATAAATAGATATATAGATAGATATCTATTTAGAGTCTATGGTTGAAGTATGATGGATGATCTACTTTATAGTACAAAGTTTGACCGTTGAAACTAAAAATATAGTGAAAAATCTTTTTAAAAACAATTTGCTAGAATTCCTTTACTCTATATATAGTTTAAAAGATAGATTCTATAGATCTAGATATTTCAAAAAAAATCTTTTGTTTTTCGAAATGCACCCATTGTCTTCTTTATAATGTGATACAAAGAAGGGGGAGGAAATGAAACATTCCTCCATGGAGAAACCTGACACCAGCGAGAAAGATGGGGATGGGTGGACTTCGATCAAAACCACCAACAATGACATCATCATCTTCATATGAATATAACCGCCTTAGGTGTTCATTTCTGGCAGCATATTTACTTGATTGGGACCCATCTTTGCTATCTATTGAAAAGTAAACAACAAACAAAAAACTCATTCCAAAAGGAATATAGTGAAATGACAATCATATTTTAATAAAGGTTTGTTGTTTGTTTTCCAAGTCGCGCAAATGAAATGTTTTATGTCAATAATGAAATTTAATCCAATCCCAAGTTTAATCGAGGAGTGCCTGGTGTTTCATTATATGCAAAAGCTCTGGTATCGTTTGGTGTTTACGTCACATCATTATTGTTTACTGCGGTCTCTAAGTTATTTTTATCGGTCTAGACATTGCTTTGTTTCACAATATTTGAATTAATGTTGCAGGACTGAGAGATATTAATGACTTAAACAGTTTTAAATCAAAGTTAAGACTTACTTATCTATTTTATAGAGTTTATATATCATTATTCATGTCTTTGTGAGCCTGTGTCGCCAGTAAATCGCTCGTGCGAGCGAGTATTGTGTGGTGTGTGTGTGCGAGTGTGTGGGCATGTGTGTGTGTGGGTTAATGCACATGCCAATATTGTGTAGTAGGCATTGTGCATAATATGTGTTGCCTATTTTGGTTGTTGTGCGTGCCTGTAAGTGCGCGTGTGGGTGTGCGTATGCGACAGTGTGTGTAAGTTTGAATGAGGTTAATAGCTTTTCCTATTTTCCTCTTTTTGACTATTCATTGACATTGTAAGTCGATTCATTTCTTGTATTGTAAAGCACCTAGAGCCTATGAACCATGGTGTAGGGTGCTATATAAATGAAATTTATTATTATTATTATTATTATCATTATTATTATTAGTTAAACCTAATGTGAAAAATTTCAGGAATTCTCTTCATTGTTTACATTTATCTTCCGGAAGTCAATGTTTTGATATTTCAAGTCGACAAGACATAGAGCTGGAGGAACGACGTGAGGCAACCCAGCTAATCTCGGTAGGCAAAGTGGTTGTTTTTATGCAGCATAAAATTAAATGTGATTAAAATTAGAGGTAATTTGAAGCTGGACGTATTGAGTCCATTTATGAAGCTAAAATGGATTTCCCTCTGGGATGATAATCGTATGGAGGCGTCATTAGACACCAAAGTTTCGTAATTTTGATGAATGAATCACACAAGCAAAAATTTGCTAAGTTTAACAAGTTTGTTATTTATACATATCATTTTTAGTTTCCATTTTGTTCCCTTTTCACATACAACACATACACACACATACATATTTAGAGAGACAAACAGAAGGGGGGATAGAGAGAAAGAGAGAGGAGGAATGTTTGTGTGGTTGCTGGTTTTTTGTTTTATTTGGGGTGGCGAGAGTGGGGAGGGTTACAGATGCATTTAATAACATTAGCAGGCTGTGTACTCAGCAGGATAGGCCCCCAATTACACCAACTTTATTGTGCGTATTTCTGTATTGTGAGGCGTTTTGGTTAAAGCAATGGATGGATGTTGCGTCTTGTTTCAGAGAGGAACATTTGGTTTCGCTGGTTGTCAAATGTCATAACAGTAACATAACCCCTTCAGGTTGTGAAAATATAAAAATAGCCCACAGTCCAGTGCATGACGACGACATCCCTCTATCATCAATCAGTGAAATGAGAGGGGTTTCCTTAGAATGTTGCTAAAAATAGAGCTCTATAGCCGTAACCAGTGAGATGCCTGGTCTTATCAGTCTCATAACAAAATGCGGATATCTGACATGAGTATCAAATTTCCTTGATTGTGGAAAATTAAAAGCCTTTTTTATATCTGCTTATTTGCACGGTAAGCCAAATGACATAAATGGGAAAAATATAATTTTAAAAATCTGCGATGGCTAGTTTTTGGAAACGAAGGGTCTAAACTCACATGTCGAAACTGGGGGGGTGTCGGGTTTGGGCGCCTTGACTCTAGTCACTCAGGCTAGAAGCATTTATTGTTGCTTGACCCGTAGGCTCCAAGCACATAAATGCCCCACAACCTAAAAGCACATGTATACTTTTCTAGACAGGTTATATTGGTTTTATGCTGTTTGTTGTGTGGGAGAACAAAAAACTCGTCCTTAGTCTCGATCAGCATCGTAGACTTCAAAATGACTATTTTTACCCCTATAACAATAAAATGGACAAACAGAGGTCCTTTTCAATTTTTTTTTTTTTAATTCCGAATACATGCTAGTTCCCAGTTTCATGATCATAGTGTTATTATGAAATATAATCCATTTATAGAAGGATCATGGAGAGACGAAAGAGAAAGAGACTATACAGTAACTGTCGAGCGTCTTTGCTATAGTCTGAAAATTACCACCAGAACCTGTTTTTACGGATAGAATAGCCACTACGTTTAAAAAAACGTTATTTATTTAATCGTAAGCAGCAAAAAGACAAAGTAGCCTACCAACGTAAATCAGTATGGGATGTTTATGTTTATATTGTGGAGCATATTTATCAATTAAAAAGCTTTATCAATTTTTGGGTGACCTTTGTGGTTGCTCAAATTTTAGTTCCCAACAAAACTCTTGAGTCCAAAACCTCATGATAATATCACTTTGAAAATATACTGAATCATTCTCCATTCTCTAGAGAGATCTTTTGTCAAGATTGGAGAGACCACATCATACTTCATATATAGCTAAGAGCTGATAGCCTAAGTTTCGTGTCATATCGATGGCAAGTAAGGAGATTGAACCTTCAGAGGGTGAAGTTGGGGCGACAGCCTTTGTCCTGAAAACCTCTCCAAGTGACGTCAATCCTTGTACACACTACAAAAGAAATTGCAGGTTGAAGGTTGGTATTCATCAAATCAAATTTCCCACTTAGTTTTTTTGCTTTAAACAAACAGGGTATCAGCGCACAGTGGTGAGTTTTTGACAGGCGTTTTGGAACAAGAAATCTTTGGTCCTGCTACTTTGAATTAGCCATGCAACATTTTCTTTTGCATGTGTGTTACCTTCTCATTAAAATTGAATGAGAAGTTGCTGCCACTTAAGGCATGGTAAATAGTGTTTCACATAAATTATTCTGGCAACTTTAGCTAATTAAGTCTACTGCCAATTTTTCCATTCGTAACTGAAAATACCAGTTATTTGAATACAAACTCGAGAGTGATTTTTGTAATGGTTGGGCTCTTATCCAGAAATTTTAATAATTTCAATTTTAATTTAGGATTTAAACCTGCATGATGATTCTTCATTCAGCTCACCAAAGTGTAATATATGTAATATCTAATTGAAGTATTAAAATTTTATCTCAAAAATATCTTGAATCATTTGTTTGCAGGCAAAATGCTGTGGCAAGTTGTTTCCCTGTCGATTTTGTCATGATGAAGACAATGATCATGAAATGGACCGTCACCAGGTTGACAAGATTGAGTGCATCAGTTGCCAAACTCTTCAAGATGTATGTAGTCAATTAAAATATTATTATTTACTACTGCTTATCCCTTGTTTCATTTAGATTTCTTAAGGAAATGACTTGTAGAGAAAAACAATGTTCTGGAAACCAGACTGGATAAAATTAAAGTAGAATTTCATATTCAGAAAGAACATATATGACTTAATTGTTAATATATCCTTTAAGTTTTGAAATGTGAGTCAAATTTTGCAGAGACATAATTTGATATATATGTATATATACATAGAACTGTGTAAGAAAGAAGCTGAAATACAGAGTAATGTGTTGCATTATTTTTTTGGTAGGTGTATCACTTCAATTTTTAAAAAGTAAGAGAGAGTTGCACTTACTGGCACCATTTGATCAAAGTTTTTGTTTTATCTCAAAGCCCATTGATGGACCATTATTCTGTGCATTTATTATTGTAACAAGCTTAGTTCCATCTACTTTATATTCTTTTTGTTTTTTGTTTACGATGGTATGATATTGTTTCAGGGTTGGTTGGTTTGTTTGTTTTTAGTTATTCTTTTTTTTAATTTGTATCTTACGCTTGATTTAATCCTCAAACAGGTATCTGATAAATGTACATCCTGTGACACAGTTTTTGGGGAATATTTCTGTCGTATCTGTCGTTTGTTTGATTTATACAACGATCAGTTTCACTGCGATGACTGTGGCATTTGCAGGTGAGCACTGAGATAAGGATGTCACACATTACGGCCTTCGCTGTTACCAGAGATTCCCAACTTTGGAAGTTTCTTATTAGGGATTTTTTATGTCGCAGTAATATTGCATGATATTTTATCTCTGTAATATTATCAATAAATATTTGTAGGAGGAGTAGAAGGCAAGAAAGTATTATTCTGAAGCTACATGTAAAATTCCTGTTGCTAGCCTGTTATTAGCATGTCAGTCAGTTACTTTATATTCATTTTATGGCTGCCTTTTTTAGACTGACGTTTTAATAAAGTACTAGAATGATTGAGTTTGTGCTAGTATCAAAACAATTTTTGTTGCAGTGTTGATTAGAAGGAGGGAGGGGAAGGGTGAGAATGTGGAAATGCCTTGAGGATGATGTCTCAGTGTTGTGTTTTAGAATGGGGGAAGTAGGCATAAATGAAAAAGATAGTTTGAGGGAAAAACTAGGGGATGAAATTTTTTGTTGATTGTTAATGTCTATTGCACATTTCCACATGATGTTGTATTATTTGAAGGTGTTTAATTTAAAAATGACAATTTTCATTTTTCATTTTCAATTCCTCAGAGTTGGTCCAAGGGAAAAATTTTATCATTGCAATACTTGTAATGCCTGCCTTAGTAAAGAACTGGAAGGCAAACATAAGGTGGGTATCTGCTCGAAGAGCTTTCACCGGAGGTTTGAATTTAGAATGCCATACGATGCTACTACTACTGCTTGTTGACATCAAATCAATGATTGATAAAGTAATTCACACTAAAGAAAAAAATGAGGAAGAGACTGAATGAGTTTCTTTGATTGGTGTTCTATAAAAGGTTTTGCACAGTGACTATTGCACTCATAACTTACTTGGACTGGGTTGAGGTTTAAAAAAAACAACAGTTTCCCTGGTGCAGAGTTTTTTGGGGGGTTTCAAAAATTCATTACAAAAAAAAGTTTGTGCAATCTCTTGAAAACTGTAAATATTTTCTAATAAAGCGTTGAATATTGCATAAACAAGGTATTAAAGTATTTAACTGATACAGGCTGTTGGCATATGTCAGTTCACTGAAATCTGATTTATCTGGTATAAGAACACATTCATTTTCAAGATTTTGCTTATTTCAGCTGGGTTAGAATCAGACTTCGTTGTGAAAGGATTAAGCATTTTGATGCTTTTGGTATTTATTGACACTTGACTGGCATTTGTTTTCCTTTTTGTTATTTTCTCTTGAATAGTGTTTGGATAACATCTCCATGTCACCGTGCCCTATTTGTCAAGAGTTGCTTCACACGTCTCGGATGGGCATGCATATCCCCAGATGTGGCCACATGATCCATCAGTAAGAATTCTATTGTATAACCGCCGGGCTATCTATCAATTTGCATTGGGTTTTTATGCTCAGTGACTTGAGTTGGAAATGTTTAGTAGATATAGGAATTTATAATTTTCCTTTTCAATCACATTTTTTGTAAGTACTTGCGGAGTCAGGGCCTGATGTTATTTCTTTTAACTATAACGCATTGTCTTAACCTGAGGTTATCTCCTTAAATTATAATGCACTGTCTTAACCTTTCCCTTTTGTTTGTTTGTTGCAGGGAGTGTTTATTGACATACTACAAGCAAGGGTAAGTGATATGAATATCATTTGAATGTTTGCAATGTGGCTAAAAGGGAGTTTAAATTTAAAGTAATTTGAAAGTGGACTTTTACCTGGGAACTACCAAAGCAGTTTTACACTGCAATGCTCACCTTTCCATTACATGTAAGGAAACTCATTACCCAAATACTTTCAACTCCAGCCCTCCAGCACTGCTTATACATTTTTATCTTTATGTTTTTACCAACATTACTGTAATAAAAGTTGACAAAGAGATGATTTACAGGGAAAATAAAATGACCCATCACAATCACGAAGCAGTACAATTGCATTACAACAAGAGATCATCAAAACACAACAACAATCTTGAAGTTCATCATTGTAACACTACTTGACATATACACAAGTTTGTTGTGGTTTTGTCATTCTTAAAGTAGTCTTTCAGGCTGGGATGGGATGGAATAGACTGAATGCCTTGGTGATTTGTGTTGATGGTTGTTTCATTGCAGGCATTATCAGTGTCCTCTGTGTAAGGAATCCCTGGAGGACATGACAGAGGTGTGGAAACAAATGGACAAAATATGCTCAGACATTGAAATGCCTGAGGAGCTGGCCAATCTTGTTGTTAAGATTCTTTGTCAAGATTGTCATGAGGTGTGTTATAATTTGTATTCTATTTTTAAATATATGATAAAATAGATCACTATTCATTTATAATCCTATACAGATTTTTTAAGTGACCAGAATTGATCAGTTTTAAGAGAAATTAACTAATTTTAGCTTTTGGTGTAATGCAATAATTTTCCACAGATAAGCTTGGGTCGCTTTTAACAAGATAAGCCAATTTTCATTTGATGATGTAATATGGCATGAAAACCCAAATTGAAAAAGATATTGTATTTAAATATCCTTCTTTTTGTGACATTTTTATCATTTTAATTTTTGCTTAAATTTAAAACTTGAAGTTGCAGTCTACATAAGAACATGACGAAGTGGAATTTAGATATTGACATTGTGGCCTACTTATGTCTGACTCATAAATTAAAGGGAAAGGTTTTGAGTCTCAACTGTGCCTTTTATGTATGGTGGATAGCTAGGACTGGTAGTATTTCCAAATTAGAAAATGTTGAATTATGAGTGTGATATTCACTACCATGAAATATTTTGAAAGTTGTCTTTAAGTGATCTATTTTTTTAAAACCAATTTGTTGCATTTTGTAATCAATCCTCTTTCACAAAGTATACTTGTGTTGATTTGAAAGTCAATAAATAATGTGCATTTTTCCTTTCTTTTTTTCATTCTGCAGCAAACTGAGCAGCAGTTTAACACGGAGGGATTGAAGTGCACCAAATGTGGCAGCTACAACACTACCCAAGCTTGAAAGGAACGAAGTGAAATACCCAACAATGAAACCAGTATGCAAAATTTAAAAATCCCACCCATCGTAAAAATTTTAACAAACCAAATTTTAACAATCTTTATTTTCTTTTGTTCATAAAACCATTGAAAAAACATAACTTCTTTTAAGATTGCTTTCATTTTGGAGTTTAGAAAGCAACTTTTGAATTGTTTGCGGGTATTGCGGTTGCAATAAATGACCACATTATATCTTGAATTTCATGATAAAACTTGTGGCTCCAAGAATTATAGATCCCATTGACAAAAATCAAAAGATGCTTTGGAAAAGCTCTTTGCCATACTCTTTCACCCACCTGACAAAATTACCACCAATACTGGCGCTCCTCAGGGAACTGTCCTATCCCCTTTCCTATTTTCAATACATACCTCGGACTGTAGACCGCAATATGACGGCTGCATCATTGA
The DNA here is from genome assembly GCA_031471865.1 of Melibe leonina. Classification (NCBI taxonomy): domain Eukaryota; kingdom Metazoa; phylum Mollusca; class Gastropoda; order Nudibranchia; family Dendronotidae; genus Melibe; species Melibe leonina. Next base: position 584 of record JAUEKZ010042945.1, on the reverse strand, counting down.
CAAATACGCTGACGACACAGTACTGACAGGACTTATTTCGGACGACGAAGACAGTCACTATCTTAAACAGATCGACACTTTTCTGGACTGGTGCAAACGTAACTCTCTTGAACTCAACATAGATAAGACCAAAGAATTGGTAATAGACTTTAGAAAATCATTTAATAAACAGGACTACGTTGTTATAAATAACAAAATTGTAGAGTGTGTTAATTCTTTTAAATATCTTGGATTAGTCATTGACGATATATTAAAATTGGAGCCACAACACTGAAAACATGATTCAAAAACTTAAACCACATATGTTTTGCCTACGAAAATTATAGTAATTCAATATTGATAATAAGCTCATGCAAATATTCTATACTTCAATCTTGAAAAGTGCTCTGGCCTTTGGCATCCCATGCTGGCGTGGTAACGTAACAGTTCGTGATAAAAATACACTCGACAAAGTTATAAAGAAAACTAGTGACGTGATAGGTAGAAGACTTGTCAACATTGACAGATTGTGTGAATCAAGAACGACGGAAAAGGCCAAGTGTATTCTTATTGACAAGACACATCCCCTTCATGACGAATTTGAA
>JAUEKZ010042835.1:8221-17620 GCA_031471865.1 Melibe leonina | reverse complement strand
AAAAGTTTCCGAGATAACGGATCACAAAACAAAACTGGACGTTTCTGGCAAATGGCCCTTCATCAACAAAACATTAAAATGAACGACATCAAATATTTATGTTTTACATTTTACAACCCTTTTTTTTACCTATTATCTTACTTTTTCCAGCTTTCTCTCTATTGCTCTCTTAAATAAGCATGCTACGCAGGCATCTGTTCTGCATCTGTTACTGTAAGCTCAATATTGGTCCTGCCTATTGTGCCCACAGAACTATGGTCATCTCATACTTTACACTGTGGCACCTATTTAAAGGGTCTCTTGATATCTTAATGGACTAAGTACTTAAGTACACAAAGGGTGGTAGAAAATCCAGGGTCTTCCTGGATTCAAATGAATGATTTAGGTGACAGCCATCTTCTGTTAGTTTCTCCTTCTCTCCTTTGTGGTTGTGAGAGATGATCAGACTTTAAAAAAAAAAAATTTGAAGTGATATTTTGCTTTTGTAAATCATCTTTGTAAAATGTCCCAGTTAGGACCCAAAGTCCAAGTCCAAGCATTTGAAATATGAAAGCTCAATGCACAAATAAACGAACCAAAAGTTAGTGGTGAAAACTACATGAGAATAAATGTGTTAAAGCATTTTGATCTACAAACATATGTATACAGAGGCTCTCACTACGTATACTACTGCCTTGGTTTTCCCATTTAACGCTGACTGACACTGATATGATAAAAGCATCTGAAAAACTTCCAACGAGTAAAACCAATGAAAGGAATAATTCAAAGACAGATGCTGAACATCAGTTTATACTCATAGTACGTAGTAATAGTAATACATAAGGTGCCTAGGCCTAATCAATAATCATAAAACTCAGCAGGCATGTTGTTATGTGCTGCCTTTTACGAATGAATCTCTTGTTGGATCTGGGGGAAGAAAAGGTGCTTAACAATAACAGGCATACACTTAGTCTGTTTCGTATCTGTTCGCCCAGTCTTGTTACGCACTGCTTGTGCCCACATACATCACGTAATGTGATTATCCCCCATGTTTTGTTTTGTTTTGGTTTTGTTTGGTGTTTTGGTTTGTTTGTTGTTTTGGTTTGTTTTTAAGTTCGAGTGTTCTTGTAGTCCCCTGGTATTGATTAAATCAGACGCTACTCTGATATTCATTTATTCAGAAACAAATAGGTTCATCAATTTCACATCTGATCGCTAATTGATAGTGTTAGGTGTTCGAATACACAGTTTACAGAACAGTACATTTCAATATTTTATCGTTTCAAAATTAAACAAAACATACATTAGTTCCACAATTAGGCCCATGCCTGCTTGTATTCCCATGGCAACGCTGCGCGTTGTCCATATCGGTATAACAACAACATACATATATAGTGCTTGAGAATTCTTTAATATTTTTTACCTCCATATAGATATCCTACATTTACAGAGTACCGGTATCTCCGTTGTCATGACAAGTCGACTCCCTATTACAATTCATCTTGTCAATCAGGAGTAGAGAATAATTAACAAGATTACACAGTAAAGAAGCACCTTGCAAATTATTTTCTCATGGTTGAGCGAAGCCTAACAATAACCACTGTGCCTTGAATAGGCTGGTGTTGTCTCCTCTATCATCATCATGCAAGCAGCACTTAATAGGTTTGCTTTGTTTTCAATCCATTTTGTCGGGGCCCAGCCCGTGTCTAATGGGACAAATGGCTGATAATTTAACGCTATCACAGCGAATTCAGATTCTTACCCAACTGAAATATGCAAAATCTTGAAAATGTACGTGATCTTATAGTTAGCAGATAGATACGATTTTAGTGAACTGACATATTCCAAAAGCCTAATGCATGCTTTTGGCATATGTCAGTTCACTGAAATCTAATTTATCTGGTATAAGACTAGGCAAATCTTGAGGATTTTGGTGTCATTAGCAGTGAAAGGGTTAATTGTAAGAGTCTTAATTCTCATTCTCCTTCGTATCCAGATACCCTAGTTAGATGTGTTGTGTTAAGCTAGACTGTGTCTCAATAAAACGCGTGGAAATATCGGCAATGATTTTAAAAGATAATAATAGTGTCTTCCATTATGTGGTCACGGGCCTCAGTATCCACACACGTGTAACGCTTGAAAGAGCTAGTATAAAAGATGCGTTGACTTGTATAATGGAACCTTTATCTAACTTGGAAATTCAGTTTTCAGTTATGTCACAGTCTTGTATGTGTTCGTTTGATTCATGAAAAGCAGCGCTTTTATGGCTTAAAAATATTTACCAGGCCACTCGACTTTTCTTGCCAATCTGTCGTAACGCTTTCTCAAGCTCCAAAACTGTGTACGTGGCGGGTGGTATGTGGGCGTATCTGGTGGACCCTACTTCTGTTTCTTCCCTTCTTGCTCGCTGTCGTCTAACGTTTTCAAGCACCCCTCCCTCAAGTGCTTTCTTGAACAAACGAATAATGAAATCAATAAAATAAAAAATAATAGAGTAATGAAGAGAAATGGTAATAAGTAACAGGCATAAGAGAGTCAAAGACAATATGACGTCAACGTTTGGGCCTAATGCCTTCCTAAGGACAGACATAACAAACAAAATAACGAAATAATTCAATTGTTCTCATCCACGCTTAGCTCATTTATTTTCTCCAGAGATGGCTGAAGGTCGAAGTCGAAGTAAAAAAGGTGTGCATCAGAGCAACATTGGTCAAACGTTTTTTTGTTTGCCCTTGTTTTCTCTTATTTGCTTTACTTTTATGTGATTCTTTTTTTTTGGTGTGTTTTATACATATATATATATAAATCGTCTCCTCGTAAACATTATTTAAAGATGATTTTTCTTTTGTATAACATTGCTCTGGCAGGGTCCAAAGTGCTTCTATTTTTTATATAACCCTACTTAAATCTCTGGGGGATTATTTATCATTGAATAAATAAACAAGCAATCAGTTTCACTTTATTTGTCTCAACGACCTTTGCTGTTAATAGCGCCCCAAAACTATCATCCGAGATGAAGCATTCCACTTATAATAGTAAGAACGGTTTTCCAAGAAGGATAACCCATAATCTTTTATGGTCAAAGAAGATATCATGAGTTACTTTTCTTGGATTGTTATCCCTGTCAATGTCTACAGCTACAAAGGGTCATAATCACCCCAGTGTTGTCCACTTAGCCCACATGATGTATCGGCAGTTTTGTTCACTTTGTCCACCGTTTCCCTCCATTTTTCTTTGTTCTGCTTGCATTCTACTGTATGTCTAACCACGATCTCAGATGCACATTCTTTCAAGTTTTTGTTTATTTGTATCAACAAATCATTCACATTGCGCTATAATTTAGTTTAAATAACCATATGTATTGGCTGGCTTACCATATTTTTACTCAATAACTCAATGAAAATAGCTGCAGGAACAAATTCCTAATCACTCCTGAGCTAACCGTTAAAACTTGTTTTCTAATGATGTAGGTATGACTTCATATACTTTCGGATTTAATTTTGTAAGTTCAAACAACTAACCAATCAACAGGTCACAACTGTACCTACTACAATGACTTTATAGATGTCAAAGAGAGATTGCTCGTGGTATCTCGTTCAGTGTTTTGTTCCCAGAAAGCAGAAATGATTCTGAATAAACGACCCAGCTGAAGTTTCCCGCAGCATAATGCACTCTTCTTGGACAAGGAAAGTAATAAATCTCTCTATTTCCCTCTACAACAATAATTATTAACATTAACACTGTTTTTTTTAAAATTATATCTAAATCTTATCCTCATTGTTGTTTGCACTAACTAATTGATGCAATGCAATGAATGCATTGTAGAAGGTTACATAAAACTCCCTAAAAATATTTAATGCTTGGTCTTAAAGTGTTTTGAGCTAGTTTGAACTGATCTTGTAAACGAGATGAGCGGATGATAATTCACCACACGGTAGGAAAGGTAGGTATAAGATAAGATAAGATAAGATCAGGTAATTATATTGATCCCTCAACGGGGAAATTATTTTACAATGTTACATACAGATATAGGCATGGACAGGAAACAATAAATTGAATAGGCAAAAATAAATAATAAACATAATTGATTAGATAAAAAATATAAGATAATGAATAATAGATAAAACCATGAATGTCATTATAGGAAATGGTAAAGAATGCACACTTTTTCTTTCAACGCTGCACAGTAATGTGGCAGCTTGAGCAGTTTCATTGTCGTGTTGAAACTTACAAGCCTGTTTTTGGTCGTCTTCTGGCTTTTTCTCTTGTACACCATTTCGAGAAGATTGCATGACTGTCATAAAAAGATACGGTGGCAACACAAAATTGTGAACTTAAGAAATTGGCCACCAAGCAGTTTGACTTGTGTGTTCTTGTAACGTTTTTATACATCACATCAAACCAAAAACTTAATTAAAGGTTTTACTGATGCACAACCACACATTTTTTGCAGTTTCAGAGTAATCGTGTTTAACCCTTTCAAAAAGCCACAATGAATTTATGGCAAGAAAGTCATGAGCTAAATCAGCAACAACTGAATTAGGCTAGTGGCAGTTATGGAAGATTGGGCACCTGATTACATTTTTATTTAATTCTAAATTCATGATTTTTTTCCATCATCATTTTTTCACCTGTTCTTCTCTTCAGAAACACCCACGAGGCATCACTTGATAAACACACGAAGCGATTAAAACTTGCCATAAAAACTTCAGCTTCTATAAAATTTACTATTGCTTGTATAGCCATTTTCGCTTCATACACTGCCTCTCTTTCTAGTACTTCTTCCACTTAACCTCAAATCACTTGGTTTTTTTTTCTTTCTCTTTCTCTCTTTCTTATTCTTCTCTTTTCTTTTACACAGTTTCTTTTTCTTCATCATCATCTTCTTCTTCTCGTTTTTCATCCTCTGCATCCTATGCATCATTTTCTTCTTCTTCCTATTCTTTTTCTACTTCTCCTTCATTAACCACCCTTATTCCTCTTTTTCTAAATTTTCCTCTTCTTCTTTCTTCCTCCTCTCTCTATCCTCTCGTTCTCTTTTTTCTTTCTTTTTGGGTCTGTCATGTTTCCTCCTCTCCTGGAGTATCCCTCACAGAGCATGGTAAAATAATGTACATGTACGTACGTGTACGTGTCCATAAAAAAACACCACTTTCCAATAATTCTATTTCCTCGGTGCCGTTAATGCCGGCGGCCATCTTTCATCCATTAATCCTCATTCCTCTCATTTTCAAGACGCACCAAAACAAAAAAAACCAATGATCAGTAGACACGCAGGTCGTATCTACCTAATTTCCATTGACCTCAACCCTTATCCTTCTTACGGACTCCTCAACCTCCTCCCGTGATCTTCCTTGATATCGATTTTCTCTCCGTCTATCTTATTCATCTCAATTTGTGCCCTCATCTCTCCATTTTGCCTGTCGTTCCAACGCCGGTGGCCATTTCTCCACAACAAATTCTCATTTTTGTCTCCTTTTCACGAGCCAATATCACACTGCGTCTACGTGTATTATGTATATTATTAATATGTATTTTTTATTTAGTCCCCACACTTTCTCTTACTCAGGATGCTAAGCGCCATTTTGTGCCCATGTCATCGCAGGCAGATGAAGATATGAACAGACCGACAACCAGAATATAGCAACCTCTCTGGACGGGCATTCTGAATTTGTAGGCAAGTGGATCGATGGAGAGAAGAATCCACATCGCCGAGTGAGCTCCGCAGACTTTGTTGTAGTGAGCATCAGCTCCAATGCTGCATGCTGCATAGTACGATTAAACCAGTCGGTTAAATACCTACTCTACTATGCTGGCTGACACCGACGCAATAAGTGTTTTGTAGCCGAAGCCCGGCCGTATCACGACACCCAAAAATTCCACTCCCGGGGTGCGTGCGCGAGTTCAACATTAAGTTAATCTTCGGACGCCAGCCAAAATCGATATCTAGATACCTCATCGTCTCCCTGCCAACGACGACCGGGATGATAAGGACGGAGAGGATAGCTGCTCTGGCGTTCCCGCCTCCTTCGTCCCCTTGCTGTCTCCTCCCCTCTGCTTGAACTGCTTGCCGACCGCCGTCGGGCTGTTTAGCCATTCATTAAGGCGTTATTCCCATGAGCCGCTGCTTGTCCATTATTCATTCCCGCGCATTTATTCACGCATACTGTTCGTTAATTGTATTTCACATCGTATCATTATTATCTACTGCGGGGCTTTCCTTCGTTGCTTGAAACACTCGTGTCCATGATTTACATTTCAGTATACTTTAATGAAATGCGCCTTAGGGTTTTATGGGGGCAAGGCTTTTATGCACCTATCATTATTGATTGGCTCTTTTTTTTCCTTCTCCTTTTTCTTTTTTTCTTCATTTTCCTCAGTAAACTCTTTTGTCCAAATGAAATGTATTGTTAGGCAGTATGCAGACTTTGTAGTGATGAACCGTCGATATTCATATATCGTGTCCTAATCAATTAGCCTTTTTAGTGGTGCCTTTCTTGTTCTTCTTTTGGGTTTTATTATGCATACATAAACACAAACACAAAAACAAAACAAAAATTCGAAAGAAATTATTTCGTTTTATCAGGCAACCACATTCATGGTCACAAGTTCACTTCCAAGTCCTTGCTCGCTTCGTCACACGTCTTTGCCTTGCACTTACCTAACATTTATTTTTTTTAAATTAAGAAATGAACAAATTAATTGAAATTTTCAATTTCCTTTCCAGAAATCATCACAGTGGAGAGCAACGTGCCAAATTGATTTAATTTTCCGATTATTGTATATTTTTAAAAGAGTATCTTCCTGGAAATGTTGAGGTAAGCTCTGTTTAGCTTGACCAAGCTTATTTTGTTGATAAAACTGGCGCAAAATTAAAGTTTTTAATTGATCTAGGTAACGACAATATAATATTGAGTGAACTACGATATTGTTCCGAGACATTTAGATTCTGCCACGAGGAATTAATGTGAAGGTGGAAAGATTTATGTAGAGATGGTATGGCTGGGTGAGAGAGGACTTTCTGTTCTAGTAAAATACACTCTTCATATATTGATAAATCATGCTCAGCCCTTATGGCCTCCATGTACATTTCTGACCTCTGTTACGGTCACACCAGTATCATTCCTTAGCAGCTACATGTAGCGACATGGTAGTCTCTCATATGCTGAATTCCTGTAGGCCGAATTATTTTTTTTGCTCACAGGGGCAACCTTATGTACACATTGTCTAGAATTGGGGCTGGCAAATATTAGCCCCCTACTGCTGCGTACTTTCATTGAAATTTGCGAGATGCTGTCATAAAGCGACCTCCCCCCTCTTATTATCACTTAAAGGTTCTTGTACCACGACCCGATGTTGGATGCCGTTCTCAACATCCGGCAGAGTTGCAATAGTCCCAAGTTTCCCACCCGCACAGCAATATCGACTCCACAGTTGCTGGGGGGGGGGGGGGGAAACCCTTTTATGATACTTGACAGACGAGATGTTCAAACAATGTTTAATATGCAATAGGCCTGCCTTGTCAGAACCGTTCGATGTAATTTGAATTCTTTTCTGGAGAGTGGATTTGAGATAACTTGAACAGCAGAAAGAAATTACATTAGATATTATTATGATATCATGGTCACGTATGTAGCGGATATTACAAACGACTCGTGCTATAATAATGTAGCATAATAATAATAATGATAATAATGATATTGTCACTGATGGCGTCAGTGGCCGGTAGGTTACAGTTACACCGTCTCCCCGCTTGGGCCGAGCTAAGAACCATTGGCAGCACTGGGGGTATGGGAAATATTGCATTCAACACGGCCACCCTGATCGGGGGCTGGAGGACAACACAACATGACATTTTGAACGGTGGGGAGACATTTGTTCGGAGAAGATTCCTAATAATTTGTGTCTGACAAAGAAATATGATCCGGATCCCAGCCTTCTGAGGCGGATTTCCTCCTAAATTCCCACAGAACATACATTACGTCCTCGTCTTCTTTTATATACAGTAAATTTATCTTGACATCAGATAAGACGCAGGGCAAAAAATTATGAAAGGCAATGAACAGAAAACCCAACAATAATAATGATAAATATCATTGATAATAATACAGTGGTGGTCGAATAATAATAATGATAAATAATCAAAGGACGCTGAAAAAAAAAACGACAATGAAAGAATTTGATATTATTCATAACAAGTTTGTGCTTTTTGTTTTGATATTAAACGCCGTGCCGAATATATTTGACGGCCTTACTTTGATTAGGCGATGCGATGCCAGGGGAAAAGATGATTGAGGTGAAGTATTACTACTCAAACTGGTAGTCTGAAAACATCTTTTGTTATGTTGTTGTTTTTGTGTTCTATAAGAACGAGAGAGATGGAAAGAGAGAGAGAAAGAGAGAGAGAGAAAGAGAGCGCGCGCAAGGGAATAACGATGAGTATGCAAGACTACGCTACATATCGATTTTAGCGCCTCAAAAGAGAAGGGCCGAAATTGTTTTGGCAGAGAAACCGGAAGGGATGACTGGGCGTGTGCCAAATTGTGGTTGTTACACTTCGTGTAAAGAACGGCTTCTTATTTCAATGAAAACAAAAAACAGGACGAACTCTTCCCTCCTCTCTCGCTCGCTCTCTCTCCCCCCTCTCTCTCTCCCTCTCTCTCTCCCTCTCTCTCTCCCCCTTGCTCCCTCTCTCCCTCTCTCTCTCTCTCTCTCTATATATATATATATATATATATCCTTTGTACCGCAATAAAAGGGAATGGTTTATTCTATAAGCTCCGGAACTCCATTACCAAATTTCTACACAGTGAAGTCGACAAGAGATGTCTTTACTATCATTTTAGTAGCTGCGCTGTCTTCTACTGAATAATTCCAATCGCTCAGTAAACAAAAAGTGGGTTTTTATTTTGTTATTATAATATGGCCGAGTCTGGAGAATAATATGGTGAATTTAAACCATTTACATCCGGGGTTTGTCTTGTTGTGGGTTGTTTTTTTTTTATCCCAAAGGAGATTTTGTTATTTTCACGCGCTTTGTCCCTAAGTATGACTGGGACATCCTAAGCACAGTGTTGTGCAGGGCTGAAATAGGAGTAAGAATGGTTCAGTACCTTATAACAGGGACACAACCGTGGTTTTCAGACCGGATCAGTCGTGTTTAATACGTATAAATCAGCTTGGGGATCCGTGTTTTGGTGGGGGGGGGGGGGGGGGGGTGTCCGTCTCTCTGCCAATCTGTGTATTCAATCTTCGACGAAATTCAATTTACAACATATTAATGATAATCATGATATTATGCGCATTTAATTTGCATTCTTTTTTTTCTTCGTTGGGGGTCAAGGGACAGTTTTAGCAAAGCAATACCCGCATTGTGTAGTCTTGTCTCCAGCTAAAATACGGGACCCTCAGCACAATAGT
>JAUEKZ010042724.1:3760-17624 GCA_031471865.1 Melibe leonina | reverse complement strand
GTTGCAAGTGCCCTAAAACTCTCAATAAACAAACAAACATAAATCACCTTTGTCACATTGTCACCTTTTTTGAGAGATAATTTTTTCCCCCTTGTAAATCATCTCTCTGTGAAACATCCCTGGCAGGGTCAAAGTCTGGCTGTTCTTTTAACTGGCTTATCATCATCTTACTTACCCCTGGGCGCTTATATGACCATAGCAGTTGCAAGTGCCCTGAAACACTCCATAAACAAACAACAAATTTCAACTCAAAACTATCTGGGTTTCAAACCTCATTATACTGGCAAGTGTGGGGAAAACATGAAGTTGGCTGTATGATCAGACTGGTTGGAAAATAAAAATATTCAGTGTAGCATGGTAGTGGTAGGGCAATAGGAGGTGAGATTTGCAGAGTGACCCTTCCGAAGGTATCACAACAAAGTATTTTTGGAAGTGTTTTTTCTAATCAGGTTCAGCAAAGTGGTGCCAAGATTTGTGGCTGGTGGGATAGACTGTATGGTATGTGTTAAGGCAAAATACAACAGTGACGACAGCGCTGTTCTTATACTTATAATACACACACAGTTGTGTAATGGTGTTATTGACAGGAAAGAAAAGATGAACACTTCTCCCTTGTTGTATGCATGTCATTCTCATCGTCTATACCAAGAAAGCAGTAGTTTCCACCTCTATTGAAGTGACAAATGTTGGAAAGTGAGTTTGTGGCAGATCACAGTATTAGTTAGTATTACAATTTGTTTTGGTATTTATACCGCAATGTCAATCCGTTCATCAGGCCAAGAGCTCGTGGGCGAGTGGTTGGCAGGCGCAACTTCGTTTCTTCTCTTTTTGGCTCTACCTGTTGTCTTACTTTCCCAGCACTCTCCAGTGTTCCCTTGACTACTAGCAAGCATACACTACACACACAGCTGCCTATCGGATCGTCCTAACAGACTTATGGTCATTCTTCATGTTTTTTTTACACTATGGTTGTGGTATCTGAAGGCCTACTAGACGTCCAGTTGTAAACAAGCAATGGCAGCCACTTTTGACCTCCGTTGAATGGCTGCCAATGTTTGTAATTTTCGGCGGAGGTAACAACACCGGAGGTAGCGCTCTCGTATTTATACTAATACTTTATTTTGTGCGTATAAACTTTTATACGCACAAAATCAAGGGAGCTAACCTTTTTGCTTTGAACTTATCACAGAAAATCAAGGGAGCTAACCTCTAAGTTGTGACCTTATTTGTTGTAGTAACTATGACCTATGCCCTTTAACCTCAACACAAACAGCACCAGGCCAGGAAGTTTAAAAATAAATGCATTGCCTGTGCGGTGGATAGTCCCTTCCCTTAGACTTCCCCAGGAATAGGAAATCACAGACATGACATCTCTCTAAAGAAACAAATCAAAAGACAATCGATCGGAGAATGTGGTCCAAGTGACCAAGAAACGAGTACGAGGGACAAATTACAGTAGGGTATCCTCTGCCTGAATTATATGTAGACATTGAAATCAAGTTGTGATGGGTCTAGAGATAGTAGTCGACTGGAAAAACTATGGCAAAAGCTGACTCTACACTCAATTATTCGACCTCTATTACTATTAAGAAAAAAAAAGACATGGATCATTGAGCTGTTCTGTGTTTATTCTTATCTTTCAATAGAAAGAATATTTAGAATTGATCTAGATCTAGATTGTGATATATCCACAATCTCAGCAAAGCTTAGACTAAGAGTTCTGAGTCTACTTGGCTGAAGGGTACCTCAATGGTACCCTTGGTAGACAGTTCTAAATATCACAGTGAGAGGCTTAGCTGTCTAGAACTCTACACACAGGTAAAGTTGACCATATTTTATAATTGACTTTTTGTCTACTTTATCAATTTTTTGTTTACAAGCTGTGTTTGTATAAAAAGAAAAGGAGTCAAATTTGAAAATAATTCTTTGTACATCTAGACAAAGCCAAAGAAAGCAGAGAAATAGAAAAATCAGAAGTGTCCAGAGAAAGCTGGACTTTACCTTAGCAGACAGCACAAGACTCAAGCCTGTCAACTTGGCAATCTGCTTCCCTGAAAAGATCTAGGAATTGATTTGATTATTAGAGTTCAATAATACAGACTCTTGCCTACAATAAACTTGTTGAATTCAACCTCTGTGATGCAGAGGTAAGGCCTCCGAATCAGGTAATGGAAGACCTGTTGCTCTAGTACTGGGTACCTATGATGACCCATAGCTTTTAGACATGTGTCTTGAGTGTGAAGTAGTGACTCCAGCTATTCAAGTCTTTTTCAGAATTCTTCCAGAGTTAAGTACTGCCGGTAGGAATCTAACCATAAAATCTCACCTTAATCTAGCCACTTCCTGTTTCGCTGCTGCACAAGCCAAACTAAATTATGCTGCTTATGACATCAAAATATCTCTAAAAATTGTCTTATCATAGTCTCAAGAACTGATCAGTCAGCCTTATTTATGTGGGGAACTCAAAATCGAGCTTGCGTACTGGAACTGTCATGTGACACTGTTTTATTTTTTGATAACACATGATCATAATCTCAATACCATCTACTCGCATACATATGTGTAGTAAAAAATCTTATGGAATAGGAGTATCATCATAAAGCAGTGGGGCCAATCTTTGGTGCCAGTTTAATCCTAGTCAGAGCAAGAATTTTTTTTCCTGGCCTTTCTGTCCACCCAGCTGTAAATGGGCAGCCAGGTATGTTTTATGAAAATATAACTGAGTGACATGCCTTGGAAAATTACCACACTAAGCAGACAGGATGCTTGTCTATCATAGATTACTTGAACCTTATCCCCTGGACTTTGAGCTACATTGCTACCAGTTTGGACACAGCGTCTCCTACATTCTACTTACTACATACTCTACGATCATCCCATGTTTTTATCCAAACTCGTGTGTAGTAAAGTAAGAACTGCTGAGACAGATGACTCTCTAATGATTTTCCTTTCCATTTGACCCAGACTGCAGAGTGAATAGATGGCTTCCTCCAATGTCTACATCCCTCTGTGCGGCAACAAAGCCTGTGAAGACCGGCTGGAGGCAGTGGCCAAAACCGTCCTCCACTGCACCACAAAACATGAGATGTGTGAGTGTCATCATGCAATAGGCTGGTGATGATTTTGGGTGCTTGGTAGCTGGTGTCCATCTGCCCATCTGCAAACCTTTTTCTTGTTCTTTGTTTGTTGGTTGTTACCTATTTAACGCCCTATGAACACATTTTAGGTCATATGAAAGACTGATCTCTCAAGACAAGTTAACATGCTGCCACACAGAGATAAACATGTTGACATACATACATATGATTTATACCTTGCTATGTTTGTATTGAATCACGTATCTATGGTACTCTTAGTGAATTAAGTTTGTATTATGTATTTGTTATTGTATTTGAACTTCCGTTTTCATTTACTAAATATATCTCTTTCTGATAATATTCTGTCCACAAGAATGGCAGAAGACATCTTTTTATCTGAATAAACTTCTTATTAAATCTACCTCCATCGTGGATGTTACTTTTATAATCAGGATGACACAGCTTCCCTCAATAAAAAAGAGGCCTCGATTTGTGGCAGTATACTGACACCAACCATTCTTAGCAATGTGTCTGTAGTTCTGGGCGCCTGTTTGGATTCCTGCTAAAAATGTAGATTTTAGGTATGGCAAGACCAGGGTTCAAACCCTAGCTTGTAAAGTGAGTGGAAAGCCTCCGGCTTTTGTCTGATTGTCTCTTATTCACTTTGTTTAGAAACCAACTGTACGATTTTATAACTGGTTTGCCCTTGAAATGAAGCATAAGCCTGAAATATAACAAAAAAAGAAATTTAAAAAATCAGATTATTACTGTCATACAATTTTGTTCATTGATAGTGTTACCAATGTATGATCACAAGCATTCTTAGCTAGCTCGAATTTCTGTTTGATAATACTCTCTTACATGTTTTTTTTATTGTTGCCAACAGATGGGCGTTATGAAAAATGGTTTCAGCAGCACTTTGACAACAACCACTTCACCGTCCTTCACTGCTGTCCGTTCCTGTGGCAGAAGGTAGGGGATGTAGGGCAAATGCTCAACTTGTGATGTCCCTGACTGCAGTGCTTCAACATTTAACAGATGTTTTTGTCATGTGTCATGGGTTACAATGCTAAATGTTTGTTTTATTACTTTGAGTTAAAGGGAGATAGACAACTGAATGTTTTTGAAGGAATTTGTCTCTGATTTAAAAGACTGAGTCACCTCTGAGTGGTCTATTGTGCGTACCTCTCCTCTGTTTCCTTGGTTTCTTATCTTAAACATTATTCATTAAAATTTTCGGCTTTCCCACAGATTCACAAGTTGAAGGAAAAATTCATGGACAATGATGACAAGCTGATCTTGGTGATACTTGACTTTGATGAGGTCAAAGAAATATGTTCTAAGTGCAACCCTATGCAGATTGACGAAGTGAACTCGTTCTTTGGCAGTTTTGGGTCGGCTCATACTGTGTGCAGTGAGGAGGAGCTGGAAAAGTTTGCTTGTCAGCTCAAGGACTGTGTTAGCAAGTACCTAGAGGAAGAGGAGAGGGAAGGAGAAACGGCTACATCAGAAGCGTGTTCAGACTGGGACGGAGTGTCAGAGGGCCTTCCCCCTGACAATATGGACCTGGTGAGTGGCTGTAGGGCTGTCAAGACACTGGCAAACACTGGTACCATAGCTCACCAGGTAGTGAGTCCACCCCAGAACCAGTAGGGCAGGGGTTTGATATCTGGTCGCGTCATACCTGAGATGTAAAGATTGGCAATTTAGTAGCTTTTTCACTAAATTCTTCACATTACGAGCACAGTCCTAAGAGTATACTATGGCCAGGTGAGACAATTCAAGTGAGCCCTATGTTTGTTTCTGTGTGGCAGCACTTAAACCAGTCTACAGAGCTCTGCCTTTGATACAGCCAAGAATGTGTGCATTAGGTTTTGTCAAATAGGTAACAACCCATCAAAGTAGTGGCAAAGTTTGGCAGGATACGGGGTAGGGGTTGAAGGGGTGGGGGGGGGGGGGGGGAGGATGTTAGCTGCTGTATCATGTCTTAAACTTTGTGAAATCATTGCATCTCAGTCTACGTTGAGGTTTTGTATCTTGATTATTCATGAACAAAAGTTGTGTCAAGAAAAAAAAGGCAAGTCCTTTAGAGTTCTCTTCAGTTTCTTTAGCATGAAAGGACAAGTGACAATGATTGCCACCCTCTGGATAAGATGCTGGACTATTGCAGATTACTTTCCCCAACCCAAACTGTTGGTTGGTACCCGTTTTACACCCAGATGGAATGAGCTCAAGGAAAAACCAAAGTGCTTTTGGTAGGAATCGAATCTTGTCCACCTGGATTCTGTAATGTGTCAATAGTAGTTCAACCACCATGCCTCCAATATTTTTTTGTGTTACTGGTACTGGTACTGGTATGAAATAATTTAAGCTCTGAAAAGCATTCTTGTGAATGTGTAGCTTTCTTGGAATTTACTATGGTCATTATATTTTAATCCAAGTTCTGAAGTCGATGATCATTTTTTATTCAGTGTGTCATGGTCAGATCCAGGACACCAAAATATTACAAGTATGTTTGAATTAACAGCTGAATAATGGTCTTTTTTGTATGTGTATTTACATAGGATGGTGAAGATAATGACAGCGTGATCAATGACTGCACGATGTACAACAAATATCCTGACATCTTTGGGGAGACAGACCATCAGTACGTCTTTGTGCAGAATAACGAGATCTTTAGTTTGACAGAGGATTTGAAGAGTAAGTGCGAAAAAATGAGGTTTGTAACTTCAATTAGTAGCTTTCTGTCTTTTGCAGAATAAGAAAGAAAAAGTGTGAAAGAGAGGGAGGGCGGAAGGGAGAGAGAGAGAGATGGAGGGGGGGGGGGGGAAGGATTGAGAGATAGAGGGAGAAAAAGAGAGAAAGAGAGAACTATGAAAGAAAAAGAGTGTGAAAACAAACAAAAAAGAGAAAAAGAAAAGTAGTTTTTCTTCTTTTCTGTACCCATCTCAGGCTTGATTTTTTTCTATGGATGTATTGGTTGTATAGACTAACTAACTCAGTAAATTGTCCAAGAGGCATTTTGTCATTTGGTGACATCATGCAATTCAGTAACATTAATACTTGTAAAAGTTAATGTAAGTCCTTTAGAGCCTACTGGCCCATAGAGCCGGAATTTGTCCCGATTTCTGTAGCTTGAAGCAGAGAAGTGGCAATTTTTGGGCAATTTTTGGGCAGTTTTTTGCCACCCTCTGTATAGAACCCTAGTCTTTTGCAGATATGTTCCCAAACCCAAATTGTGGGTTGGTACCCATTTTACATCTTGGTTGAGTGAGGCCATTGGAGTAAATTTCCTTGCCCAAGGAAAAACTGAAATACTGCTTGGAGGTATCAAACCCAGTCCCTGAGGCTCTGTGCTGTGTTGCTACCAGTTTGGCCTCCCAATAAAAACTACGGTGATATAAAAAGTGTACATTGTAGTTATGATATTAATGGAGGACAGTGGATCAGTCAGGACTGGCAGGAAAGCCTGTGTTGATCAGCAAACATTTACCAAGCAGATGGTGATCATGATGCAAATATGCTAAGGCAATATTATGCGAAGCAGACCAGTGGCTGCTCTTTCCCTTGTAACTATCTCTTGTTTTCGTGTCTTCTTTGCCAGTCTATTCAGAGCGAAGCACGTCTGTAGGCAAACAGATTAATAACGTGAACAAGAACCTGACCACCGAGCACTTGATGCTCAACATCAAGCAAATTATACTCAAGGTACATATCTGTGCTTTACTTTACTTTCACTGTTTTCTTAGTATGTAGATGATCTGCCTAAGGGTGATAGATTGGCGTTGTGATCCCGGCTGCGTCATACCCAAGATGGTCAGTATCAGCAGCAGTCATGCTTGTGCTTGGCATTATGGGAACAGTGCTAGTATTTGTCAGCCTAGTCTCAGTATATTAGGACTGAGGAAGATATTTGAGTGAGCCTGTCATTTATCTCTGCTCTGTTTTTTATATGACCTAAATAGTAAAAAAAATAAGCAACGAACAGGGTTTTTCAGCAACATGTCTCCTAACAATACAATGCCAAAAGAAAGTTTGTTGTTTTTACGTCTGTAGTTTTCCTATTGACAATGTAAAGCTGCACATGTCATGATTGTCTGGCTCTGAAACATTGCATCTCATTCTATGTCATTCTCTCGATATGCTGTGCATATAGTTTACTTTCTTTCTCTTATCGGATACACTTGGAAGTTGTTTGCTGTTGCAGGTGTTGCCGAAAATCTTCAGGAAGCGAGACCTCCCAGCCCTGGCCAGCGCCTGTAACTGCAAATACCCCAATGTGCAGAGGAGAGCTCTCATCCTGCTTGAACTAGCCCTCTGGGAAGGCATGACCTCAAATTCTGAACAGGACCTAAAGTATCTGGTAAGGCTGCCTGTCTTCAGTTCCAACTGCCAGCTAAATACAAATATTTAAATATTTTGTCTTTCGTCTCTGTGCTTATGCTCTAACAAAATGAAAGTGCATCACATTCTTGAAAATTGATATTGGCAATATTTAAGTTCTGCAGATTTGAGAGTTCATGTTGATACCTTTTATATGCCAAATATGATCTTGTTCCATGCGTAGAAACTTTACATGGAGCTTCTTATTGATAATATAACCGTAAAATGCATTTCTTATAATACTTTACATAACCATCATTAATCATTTACATCAGTGCAAATACGGAGAGAATAGATACATTACTTTTTGATGAACTGAATACATGTGTGTGTGTCATGTTAATGTGTGTATATCAATGTGTAATGCATTTTCAACCGTCTTTAATATAGTGTGGCACTTGTGCAGTGACATATAACTTATTATTTTTCAAAGCCTAATTTTGTAATTGTATTAGTGTTTTTATTGGGTTTATTTTTATTATGCCGCATTGTCCTTGTGTTTCAGTCCAACAGACGCATTTAGGTTTGTGGGTATGTACACCTCTATGTCAATGGGTGTGTATATTTGTTGTGTTAAATCTGTTGTAACAGTGTAGTAAGGCCTGGATAGGTTGCCCATTGATTCAGGCTTGTTGTGTATTTTACCATTTCAACAAGTGGTTCACACTGCAGCCTAGTTGTTATTTTGTCCAACTTTAAATGCTAAAATAGAATCAACTGCTATATTTGCAGTTGTTTGATACCTTGTTTTATTTTTTAATTCCTTTGAATTTTGTTCATTTTGATTGTATTCTCACCTTTTTTTTGTTTTGCTCTTTCACTGAGCACATTCTTAATTTATTTTGTTTGAAATTCTTTATTATTTTTTATTTCAGTTCTTTTGCAATTTAAAGAAAATGCATGTTTCTGCTTGAATGTATAATTGTTGTCCTTATCGTCTTGACTATCTTTAAAAAAAATTATGTTTTGATTTTTTCCTTTGATATCACAAACATTTTGATTTAAAACACAATGTAGCTTCTTTTTGGGACCAACTAAAGTATACCCTATTTTATGCCTCCAATTGCAGGCCAAATATTGTGTTATGGCACACAATATCTACTTGGTCGCGTAGCAGAACAGATGTTTGTCTCCTTTAAATTATCAATACAGCTCGGCTTAGTAATGTCAGTAAAGCTTTTATTTTGCTTTATATTTTTATAAATCTTTTATAGTATACTTGTGACCTGTCATCACGGTTTGGTACACAAGGTATGGCTAGTAGAAGAAGAGTGAATTTAATGACTTCAAAGAAAAACCTTTTTGGTTATATTTCTAGAAAAAACTCTTTGAAAAAAAAGCCAAAAATAAAGCAAGCCACTGTGTTTAAGTGAAAGAGAGTAACTCAGTCTGTCCAAGATGTATCATGTATTAAATCTCTTTGCTCTTTGTTGTATTATTTTTTATGTGAAAGAACACATGAATTTGTTTTTATTAAATCATTTTATATTTTCTTTCACATTTAAAAAAAATCTAACATACTTCTTTATTTGTATGAAATCTCAATACAAATGTTCATGAGGAAATGAGAAACAGAATTAGAATTATTGTTAAACTGCTCAAGTTGATTTTCACTGGTTGCATCCCCAATTAACTTATTAAAGCAGAAACTTAAGAACAAGTTTTGAACGTAGACCATAAAGATAATCCTTCATCACTGCTCACAGGAAGGATGAGTGAACCTTTTATGAGTGGTCACTTCTAATGTTGTCGCTTCCCATTTGATCAATTCTCATGTTCTGTATCTGTAATCCAAAGAGTCTCAAGTTTGAGAAAGTTATGATTTTGTAGTTCATTGATTCTTTTCTTGTTGACCATGTTCTTGAAAGGTGGTCCTGACCTTTTCTGTGATAGGTATTTTTGATATCTTATTTGGTAAGAGATTCCAGTCATTTGTTTTTGGTATGAAAGTAAATTTATAAATAAATTGAAAATCAATGAAAATAAGCAACAAAATGTAAGGGCAGTGATGATAAAACATGATACCGATAGAAAGCAGAGTTGATAGACACATTGTCTTGTGCTGTGTTGTGATTTAGACTGACCTCATAGCACAGAGCTAATGTGTTTTGGCTTAGACTGACTTCATAGCACAGACCTAATGTGTTGTTATTTAGACCGACTTCACAGCACAGAGCTAATGTGTTTTGGCTTAGACTGACTTCACAGCACAGAGCTAATGTGTTTTGGCTTAGACTGACTTCACAGAGCTAATGTGTTGTGGCTTAGACTGACTTCACAGCACAGAGCTAATGTGTTGTGACTTGACTTACATTTTGTGTGCAGGTGAACACAGAAGGTCAGCTGGACAATGTGCTGAAGAGCCTGCAAGACAACTACCTTGCCAGTCAGAGGGATGTGCATTTGGCCCTGTTGGAACGCGCTGCCAATGTGTACATTATGGTGCTCAGCGCAATCATAATGAGTAGCCAGCACAGCCAGGTGCAGGCTGAGAAATGCCTGAGCTACCTGGACACAATCCAGTAAGTCACATGGGTATATGTGTTTGTGTTTGTGAGTGTATATGTATGTAGAATGAGTGTGTGTGTGTGTTTATGTGTTGATGTTTATGTTAGTATGGTTGGTATGAATGTGTGTTAGTGTGTGTATCATGTGTATATATATGGTATGAGTGTGTGTGTGTGTGTGTAGTTTGAGTGTGTGGTGTGTGTATGTGTCAAGAGTTTTTGTCTGTTCTTTACAATGTTATTGACTGTGGCTAATGGATGAGGAGTATCACTCCACACTAATTCTTAATTTTTAACTCACTCAGCCTGAGACTTTTATCTCTGGGTCGCACATTCACCCTATATAAAGCACAAAAAAGTTTTGAAATTTTCAGTAAAGGACAATCTGTCTTACTGTAAATGCAGCACTTTTCTGACAATATGCACAGAAATAGAATAGAACCACTCGGCAATCAATAATGCAAACCGTATATTTCAAGGTTGGGGTTGAGTGGGATAACTATTGATGATATGGAGAGTTTTAAATTTTCATTGTGTTAACAGGAACAGAGCATCCATCTCACACAGCAAAGCCAAGACAACAAAGCTTTCGGCGTGTTTGAAAGCATTGGAGCAGTTTGTGCGAGACTCCAAAAATCTGGGCAAAGTGACAAGCTTGTGTGAAAAGAACCTGAGCACGCTGAACCAGAGCAGCCGGCAGATGCATCAAGCCGCCAAGGGTCTGGTCACTAAGACCCTTTGTGTGCAAGTTACAGTCACCTTCGAGGTGCTGAAAAAGGTAATAAAAAATGTAACTTAGGGTATATCCACAGATATCTTTCACTTGCCCTATAGTGTCAGAGCTTATCTCAGTGGCTGTAGCATGACACAGAAAAGTGACAAGGGTTTTCCAACTGCTAGATAGAACACTGGTCTTTTGCAGATTACTTTCCCCAACCCGAATGTTTAGGCTTAAGTTTTAAATCTAGGTAAAAAGTAAAGTTGTTACAATAAATTGCCTTCAGCAGGAAAAAACTGAGGTGACGTTAGTTAAGCATCTCAGGTGGCACAGAGCTTAATGCATAGCTTGTAAGGTAACGCAGGTAAAATGCTTAAATTAATAGATAAGAAAACTGCATGGCTGGGCAGAAGGCATGAAGTGGTCCTTACAGAATAAACCATCCCATCATTATTCAGTCATTTCATTACCTCTCTTTCTTCATGTGCACCCAGAAAACTATTTTTTTTAGGCTAAAATGTCCTTTATCATTAGGGCCTGTACCAAAAGAAAAAATATCATATCATGGTAAGTGAGGCTAAGTGCCTTACAAAAGGGCACAACGTCAGCTATCATTACTTTTCTTTTTTCAGCCGATCAGATGGAGATTTTAATGTGAACTGTTATTCATGCCCGACATTAATCTCTTGTGACTTGTGTTTGCCATTATGAATAATAGAGTGAAACCGTCGTAAACGGCTATATATAGCGCTTTTCCAGAGCTCTGATGTCAACAAAGGTTATCTTCTGACCGACCAAAAGTCTTGTATTTTTGTGAAAGAGGTGGAGGCGGGGAACTTCGCCACACATATTATCTATTATATTATCTACACATATTATCTACATAATATTATGTGGGATCTTTTATTTTGATTTGTTGTTTTCTATTGTTGTTTTGTTTTTATGTTTGTTTTATCATTTTTATTTTGTATTTTTTATTTAATGTAAGATCTAAGCACTCACATGCACCTACGGACGCACGCATGTAATCCGACCATGATGATAGGTGACGATGATGCGGTCGAAATTGAAATTCCTTTTTCTTTCACTTGATTTACTGCCCTAGTGATATCATTTCAATTCTATTGACCGTACAATTACTTGGCAGGGTTGGGCTTAGTGGTCAAGATAATAAGCGAAAATACAGAAAAAAAGGAGGTGGCAAATTTCCCCGATCATCGCGGCAAAATTCCCCGACAAGACTGACTTTTTTTGAAGGCCGAAAACTTCAATAAAATCAACTTTATCAACAATAGAACTTGATAAAAATCCAAAAGCAATATAATATCACGAAATGAAACGATGTTTGATAACTTGGGAAAATAATTTCAGTCATCAGACAACGAAAAAATGGGATGCGTAACTGAAAGTTGAAAGGGTAATCAACGGACATTTGCACGCCTGCAGACAGTGACCTCGGTTATCAGCTTGTTTTGCCTTTTGTTTTTTTCATGACCCGCCAATTCTTATCACAACACGTGTGCTACGTCATCTGACACATTAAAAGACGATTCCAATGACGGGGGAATTATTTCTTTCCTTTAAAATGGGGTGAAAAGTGAATGCGGCGAATTTTTCTGACTGGCGAAGTTCCCCGGTTTTACTCTAAGTAAATGATTTTTCTTTTTTTTGCATAAGCTTGCCTTCTGCTTTAAGAACAAGTTTCTCAGTCTTATTTTTTCTCAGTTTTCACAATACTGCAGCAAAGTAAACCGGAAACAAAACAAAAAAATCATCACCTTCTCTGAAATAAGGAAAGCTCTCATATGTTGTTTGTATTATATCTAGAGATGATTCATGCGCTGCGTTTTTTTAAATAGCATATTCATTTTTTAAAACTTTATATAATTAACATGTAATGTTTATTTTAAAAAAAAATCATATGCTATTGCTTTTGTGAAAAGTTTTGTATCCCAAACCATCTGTTGTGGGTTTAGTCAGCGGCGCACTATACTAGCAAGCTGAAAATTTCTGGATATGTGACGATAATTTGTGAAAATGAGGTGTGGCAGTGTGTCTGTATCAATGTCTATTCCTTGTATTGCATGGGACAGGTGTATCACTGTGTTGAAGACACGCAGGCCCTAGAATTCCTTACAACATACTTGAATGTCGACTCCAAGATAAAAATGCTGAGGAGACCAGATCCAGCTCGCACCTGCATTGTCATGGTGTTTCGAGCTCTAACACTTTTTCTCAAGTACCGCATACGTAAGTGTTGAATGTACTGTATGTTATTTGTATGTACTGTATGTTATTTGTGAGATAAAAATGGACTGATTGCAATATCCAATCCATCCAATCCAATCCATCAAGTCGCAGCTTCAATGCTGAAGATAAATGCGACTAATGTGTGGTAATGGCGGTATGGTGTGTCTGAATTTACTCCGAGAATTGACGTTTAAATGTAGGATTAATTTCTAAATATTTCGATAATGATGCAGCATTTTTGTCAGCTCGAATTTTGTCAGGTAGTGAGTTCCAACATTTCACAATATTCAGGCTTTTGGCATATATGGCAGTTCACTGATATCTCATTTGTGTGGAATAAGAACAGGCAAATCTTTGATATTTTTATTTATATCTAATTTGCAGCTTAAGAAATAATCTCAGCATTGAAATGGTTAAAAGGTCAAGTGTGAAAGCTGTAAACATAACAACCCTTCTGTAAATATGCTTTGAATAAGGACCACTCTGTGGGATTAGGGTTGATTAAGTTAAAGCAGTGATGCAGATGTTTTTTTAAAATGTTTAGCTCTCTTGTGTCATTCATGCAGATAAATTTTCCCACCTGAACCTGCAACGTGTGTGTAAGGCCATCCTGGTAGTGCTGGGCAAAGCATCCCACAGGGACCTGCCTGATGAAGTATGTGTGTGTATATATGTCTCCGTGTGTGTGTGTATATGTATCTCTGTGTGTGTGTGTGTATATGTCTGTGTGTGTATATATGTGTGTGTGTGTGTGTGTGTGTGTGTGCATGTGTGCGTCTGTGTGTGTGTGTGTGTGTATGTGTGAAGTGTGTATGTGTATGTGTGAAGTGTGTATGTGTCTGTGTATGTGTGTGCGTGTGTGTGTATGTATGAGTTGTGTGTGTGCATGTGTGTAATAATGTGTTCATGTGTTGATATGTTGGTGTAAC
>JAUEKZ010042615.1:0-17625 GCA_031471865.1 Melibe leonina | reverse complement strand
TACTAATATATATATATATATATATATATATATATATATATATATATATATATAGATAGATAGATAGATAGATAGAAAATGTGTGTGGGAATATCTCTACGAATCGATACAAAGCCTAATAAAAAGACAAATTTGAAGAGAAGAAACCCTTCATGGCCAATATATTCCCGGCATGTATTGAGATAAAGTGCCTCTCAAGAGCGTCTCTGTGTAAAGAAATATTTCATAAGACAAGACGGATGAATGGAAAGAGGCATGTCTTGCAAATAGATAAAGACAGAAAAGGTCAAGTTTCCCAGAAAGCATATGTGTTTTTCAAAGTTTTTTTATTTCAATGAAGATTGGCCTGGCTAACAAAAAAAGCAGCCCATGAACTCACAAACATTTTTTTCATATGTCTTATATGAACGTCCTCACTCGTGTTTGTGTGCGCGTCTGTAGGTGTTTCAACACATTTTATGAAGAAAAGAAATCATATCCAATAATCTCATCATGCTATATCAAAAGGGTATATCATTACGTGTCTGTTTCTTGATAAATTTCTCTGAGGGTTTCTTATTATCTAGAAAGCTGAGGAGGCGAAAGAAATCAAGTACGGAGTTTCCCACATGAATTCAAAACGACAAAAAGTCTGGGATGAGCGATGGCTCAATATTTGAATAAGAAATTGCACACGGTGACACCCTTCCTTCCCTGCACACAACGGTCTCTCCCATGGAACAGTCTGACGTGCCCTAGTCTGCACCCAATTATGGTGATTATCCCAATTCTATTTGTTTACCAAGTCTGGGCATTTCTATGGAGTGTAAGAGGTAAACTAAATAAATAAAAATTAAAATCAACAAAGAATCTTCTTCTTCGCGGCTTTCGAAAATAGTATTGATCTCCTTGAAAATTCAAAATGCCCAAACGATCTCCTTGTGATAAAGTGAATAGCAATTCCATTCAGAGTTTGTATCCGTCGCACAATCCAAACCAGACTCAAGTCGAATTCATCTTCAGAATAAAAGTAGGTGTAACACAACGAACCGATTTCTGACCCCCTTTCTGCCATTATATGATTATTTTTTTCTGCGGATCATCACATGCATGCAAACATGATTTAAATGAGAAGATCGTACATCATGTCGGCATAATCTTAGGCACGAACAAACACACCAGAATTCATATTTTAAAAACTGTCTCTGAATGAGGAAACGATTGAAATAGAGGAAAACGAGGTGTTGGGAATACTTAAGAAATTGAAATACAATAAGTCTCCTGGGTCAGATGGGGTTAGACCTAGTGTCCTAAAATTTTGCGCCCATCAATTATATGAGATTCTAACTATACTGTTCAACATGTCACTAGATTCTTGTCACGTCCCGTTAGTCTGGAAAAAATTCAAGTATTGTGCCCGTTCCAAAGAAACCTAAGGTGCAGTGTATGAATGATTTTCGCCCTATTGCGTTGACCTCATGTGTGATGAAAGTGTTTGAAAGGTGTGTCATGTTTGAGCCTCTTGTTAGGGAATTTATGGACCCCTTCCAGTTTGCTTAAAGAGCTAAATGAGGTGTCGATGATGCTATCTTGCATGTTCTACATAATTTGTAAAAAAAACCTGACACATGCGTCAGATTTATGTTCTTTGATTTCTCTAGTGCTTTTAACACTATACAACCCCATAGACTATGTGATAAATTGATGTCATACAACACAATGCCCTCTATTATCTTCTGGGCGCTTGACTATCTCACCTCCCGACCTTTGTACAAATCAGCCCCTCTATCTCATCTGACAAAATTACAACCAATACTGGCGCTCCACGGGGAACTGTCCGATCCCTTTCCTATTCTTAATATATACCTCGGACTGTAGACCACAATATGACGGCTGCATCATTGACAAATACGCTGACGAAACAGTACTGACAGGACTTACTTCGGACGACAAAGACAGTCACTATCTTAAACAGATCGACACTTCTGTGGAATGGTGCAAACGTAACTAACTGGAGCTCAACATAGACAAGACCAAAGAAATGGCAATAGGCTTTAGAAAATCATTTACTAAACAGGACGACCTTCTTACAATTAATAAGATTGTAGAGCGGGTTAATTTTTTTTAAATATCTTGGTTTAGTCATTGACGATCAATTAAATTGGAACCATAACACTGAAAACATGATTAAAAAACTTAAACAACGTATGTATTGCCCACAAAAATTAAAATAATTAAATATTGATTATAAACTGATGCAAATATTTTATACTTCAATTTTGCAAAGTGTTCTGGCCTTTGGTATCCCATGCTGGGGTGGTAACGTAACAGTTAGTGATAAAAATAAACTCGACAAAGTTATAAAGAAAGCTAGTGACATGATAGGTAGAAGACCCGTCAACATTGACAGTCTGTGTGAATCAAGAACGACGGAAAGGCCAAATGTATTCTTAATGACAAGACACATCCTCTTCATGACGAATTTGACAGTAGATATATACAGTGTTGCGGTAGATATAGAATGTCAAAGGTCAGGACTAATCGTTATAGCCATTCCTTCTTGCCTAGGTCCATTTCGATCTTGAACACTTTACACCCAAGGCCCTAATGAAATTCATTGTTTTATCTGTTATTAATTATGTTACATTTTTTAAATCTAATCATTTATGTTTATGATTAATTTTTGTCTATTCGTTTGATTGTTTTCTGTCTTATGGCGCATCCCTATGTCTGTATGAACCATAGTAAAATAATTTCCCGGTTAAGAGATCAATAAAGCTATCTTATCTCTTATCTCTTATCTCTCTTAGAACTGTTAGTGTTAGTTAATATTTGAGATTGAATTAAAGGGGAAGCACACTGTTGCCGCTTCTCTTGGCAAATAAGCTATCGGAATCAAATACGAAAACTCACATTCGGAACGGACATTTCTTTTGGTTAGAGAGAGAGAGAGAGAGAGAGAGATAATGAGAGAGAGAGAGAGAATGAGAGAGAGAGAGAGAAAGAGAGAGAGAGAGAGAGCGATGAGAGTGAGAAAGAGAGAGAGAGAGGGGAGAAAGAGAGAGAGAGCGATGAGAGTGAGAAAGAGAGAGAGAGAGAGAGCGATGAGAGTGAGAAAGAGAGAGAGAGAGAGAGAGCGATGAGAGTGAGAAAGAGAAAGAGAGAGAGAGTGAGAGTGAAAAATAGAGAGAGAGAGAGAGAGAGAGCGATGAGAGTGAGATAGAGAATAAGGATTGACCGGAGGAAGTTAACTGCATCCAATATCCACTTAGTGGTCAGCGAGCGCCATGTCTAGTTGCGTAACGATACCAAACATGGTCTTTTAATCCCTCTACTCTATATTGATTCAATTCTGGCGTATGTTTAGGGGTCAGTTCTCTATACATCTCCCATTCAATCATTTCGTGCAAGTCATGGTATATTGTGTTCATGTTTTTCCTGTCTATCCAAATTGACATGGCTTCTAAGATTCTGTTAGCCAGTGGTTTTCACATTAAAAAAAAAAAATATTGTTCTTTTTCAAACTCAGCACAAATCAACCTTTTACCGTAACACTGTTTTGGCTTTTATTTTTATTCCGCTCAAAAAGTTTCAATTGATGAAAACTCTAAGGAAATAAAAAGAAAACAGAACATACTCTCCCCACTCCGCTTCCCCTCAAGTCCATTTCTATTCAAGTTTCTTTGAGACTCCTTCAATAACTGTATAATACCATTACCTATTTTGATTCAATTACCTCCTTGGCAGTTCGTTCAACTTTTTATTCTATTTTTCTAACAGTTTCCAATCCAACTTCTCGATTCGGATTTCGATGTTTATTTCGTTTTTCTTTTTCTAGATTGCCTTTTGTCGAAGTATAGCATACTATTATTAATGTGAGTGTCAAATATGAGAACTTTGGCCTTCGTTAAAGACGACAAACTGTAATAATGTTGAAAAAATCATCATTAAAAAATTCATATAGGTACCTTAAACTCTGCTACTCTCCAACCAACCTGAATGTGGGAAATAGTTCTTACAATTACGGTAGATCAATTTGCTACTGCGACCTTGAGAATCCACACATGATCGAGAAAATCAATCCGTCCCACCCAGATCTATGACATGAAACGCAAATAGAAGAGAAAGGAAAAGGAAAGAAAAGGATGTGACGAAAGTGCATCTCATGTGTCATGTAAATTACTTTGTAACTCCATTATCACGGAAATGATGTCACAAAACGGAAGCCGACGTAACCACGAGTACACAGTTCGACCCGAAATAACCGTATAATGGCGGAGATTGGCAGTCCACGGAAGAGATTATTTTCTTATCTGTCTCTAGCATGCTATGGTCCCGTAATGTGAGAGAATCACAAACCATTTCATGAATTAATTTCCTCAAAAATGAGGCTATTCAAGGTTGGCTGTCGGAACTTAACTTCTTCTAGGCTTGTGTATTCAATTTTCCATCAACCATAAATAATGATAGCAAAAAAACCCCCAAAAAATCATTTAAAAAAAATCTCCAACAACTAACAACTTATTATAATTTCATTGTAGGATGTTTAGAACGCATGAGCAATTCTGATAATGAAATATTCAGATTTCTTAATTAGTGTTGTTGTTAGAAAATCGGGCCGAAAATTGCACAGCTAAAACGTCTTACCGGAACAAAAAACCGGATCCATTTATGATCGGGAAACGACAAAGCACATCGTAATATTGTGACTAAAGACCGTCTGCTGCGATTTTTGATTGCGTGATTTTGACGGCTGTTGGGAAACAGATTTGAGATAAATGATAAATAAATTATAACTCTAAAATCCCACTGTGGTAGTAATTCATAATATATAAAACATCAAAATAATCGGTGCGTCAATAAACAAACCTTGTCAACATTCAACAAGAGTGAAAGAAATGGGTCTGTGTCGGGGAAAAAAGGAAAGGCATAATTCTTTGTGCTATGGTTTTTAACATCTATTTATTTATGCTATGTCTTAGGCGTTGTTTCAACTGTTCTGAATGTAATTTCTGCAGGAAAAAATTGTATTATTAAGTTATTATTTGTATATTCCTTAATGTGCGTGCATGTGTGCGTGTATGTGTGTGTGTATGTGTGTGTTTGTGTGTGTGTGTGTGTGTGCGCGTAAGTAGATGAGTGTTTGTGCACAGTGAATGATATTTTATACGTATTTTGGCATTTTGGCATTTTGGGAAATTGGTCAGCAATCGTATTTCATCATTATTTCAATACCTTTTATGAAATACTTATTAAAATTAGCAAACATTTTTGGCCATATTGTCTTGTTTCTTTCCAGTGACAAAACGAGGCTGATGAGAATTTTATATTTGCTGACCTTTAGCGTTTTTAAAGGACGCAGTTCCTTCCGCCGCAAGCTGATTAAAAGAGTTGTTTGCCCATGAAAGTTGAATCCAACGACTTAAATAACCATCGATTAAAATTGTCAAAAGTGTGGAGGTCTCTACTAAAATGTAATGCAATCCTAATTTGAACATTTGACCGAGATCAAGCTAGGATATTGACCTTTTGAGGAAACATAAAGAAGGAAGGGGGGGGGGGGGGGGTTGAACTCATCTTATTAAAATAGGTGGTCATTAATATCGAGCCTGTGGCTACCTGTAGATGAAGTAAGACTTTCCTCGTGTCCTCATAATTTGACCATAGACGACATTGGACTTTGAAACTGACCTTTTTGCAATGAGGAGGAATTCGCAACCCACCACGGGGAATTGTTAATCCACATCAAGCAAATGAGCGACTTGAGACCGAGATAAACGGCAAACATTTTATTTTTTGATTTTAGACATGTCGGGTCGTCTCTTACATTCTGCTTCTTAGTTCAACTTAAATAGTTCTTCTTTCCTCCTTCCCTCCCTCTCTCTTAAACACAAACAAAGATATACGAAAAAAAGTAGTAAACAATAGTAGAGGGTGAGGATTCTAGGGAGTTCTTTTAAAAATTAAATCGAGACCAGCGAACTACATGCAAAGACGGCGGCACATGTTTTACACATTTATATGGCGTTTTCAGTGACTTCTCAAGACTGTAGTTACTATGCTGGTTTGCTAATTTCAACATCTTTGCTCATATCAGTACTAAAAGAGAATAGAATAGACAGGATATCGCATAAATCAATTTGGATATCTCTTTTTTTCTCTTGTTTTTGCACGAATATTTCATCCCTTTTATTTGATTCCCATGTGTTCAAAGATAAGAAAACGGGATTTTACTCAGACAAAGCAAAGATTCCATTATTCTAATACCTCATATCACTATATAGTGATAGATATACTTATCGATGGACTGTATGATTGAAGATATACCACCGTCTACCTGTGTAATTATAGTTTAGAGATATCAGACGGAACTATTTCCAAAGACATGATTTCAGCAATTAATGTGTGAAGGGCAATTTCACTTAAGCATTTCAACAATTGTAAAAATGATTCAGGTTCGGGATGCAGTACAGATACTAGACAAAGCCAAAAGAATAAAAAATATATTTTAAAAATATGACAAGTAGAAAAGTGACCATAACAGTTGACGATCCTGGCAACTGCTTTGGTACTATTCGCCTGAATGCCAGCACTAGACAGATCCCCAATCCACCTGGCAATCCGCATATATTCAGGAATGAAACGATGTAAGAACAACCAATTCACACCCCCCCCCCTCCTTCCAAAAAGAAAAGTTGATTAATCACCCTATCAATTAGGTACTAAATTGACCTTCTTCGCCCAAATAAAAAGCTTTCATTTGCAATATGTCGCTGCTGAACCAAATGGGTACTGATACTTTGGGGTCATGACACCCCTTTGCCCTTAGGTGAATCCCAGTCGAGGACAGAAAGTCTTACTTTTCAGACAGAGTTTATGCGACACTACCAAATAGGAGGCTTATCATAGTTTTAGAGCCGTCCACTCGAGACCCTTGGGAGTAGCCTTGCTCAGTATGTGACATCCTAGCTATGCACATGCGAGGCAGTCCCATGTGGGAAGATTTAGCTGTCAATTTTTTTTTGCCATTTTTATCTCAATGACCTCTTTATCCCCGGAACTTAATATGTCACTAAGTAAGCCTGTAACATGAAATTAAAGCAGCATACTTTTATAAAATCAACGAAGTTGTAAAGTTGATAAAACAGAATGACGGTCTATTTGTTTTTTTGTTTTTTTGTTTACCAGAGATGCAAGAAAAGTGTGTGTTTGTGTGTGTATGTGCATTTGTGTCTGTGTGTATGTCTGTGTGTATGTGCGTGTGTATGTGCGTGTATGTGTGTGTGTGTGTGTGTGTGTAACACTGCTTGAATACAACTGTATTAAAAACTAGCACAATGAATGAGATGTCCAAAGACATTCGTGCAATATCCTCAGACTCTAATGTACAGCAAATATCAAAGGTGTTTCTTTCCTTGTACTTCCACGTGCATAACTGGTCAGTAACTGTCTAGATAAACTAAATAATATTATCGGTAAAGTGAGATAAACAAAAGTTTTTGGTGTTCTTGCTCAAATTGAGTGGATTGAGTGGTGGCTAGAGCTGTTGTATTTTTCCCAAGAATGAGTCACATTTTCATTTTATTTATGAAAATCTTTCTCGGCATCATGTGTCGAATTGGTCATTTTAAGGATGGTATGTAGTTCAACTGTGAATCATCTCTATGTGGAGGTTTCTATCTAAATATTCTTTTTTCTAATTCCTCGTGGGTTGTTGTTTTCCCTTAGGGCAACGACATGACCCAAGCTGTTAATGAAAATCCGCTAAAAACACGACATATCTATGTTCACAAAACGAAATTCAAAAGCGCGAAAAGAGCCGAACAATAATAACGAACAAACAAACATCTAAACAACAAAATCAAACCACCGGCATAATATAAAAGATTAGATTAAATGTCGGCGGACAGACAGAGACAAAATCAATCCGGATAGGAGAAAGGTGGAAGGGGGGGGGGGGTTCTTGCCTGGGGTTGTAGGTCATTGATTGCCTGGAGCGTCTTGCAGACTCGGATGGATATTCTTGATCACTGGCTCACTTCCTTCCTCTTGCTTTCTAGACACGCGGGTACTGTAACTGTAACAGACTATTTCTAACACGTTACGTTACGTGGGACATTGAAGACTTCAGTCCATTTTTTTCCCCCACAGAAAATCAAAATGAGTAAGAGTAAAAAGTAACTCTTTCCAGAATCCGCCATTGCCAGAAAACCGCCATCATTAATGCAGACTAGGAAGGGCAAAATAGAGAAGTGCTATTTTTAACGTACTCTCTTCTTATGGCACACTTTATTATCTATATAATTTACACTAACATGGAAAATTGTTAATATTATTGTTATTGTTATCATTTTATTATCATCATTGTTTCGATATCATTGTCATCATTTTGTTCAATCATCGTTATGATTTTTTATCATCATTACCATATTAGTAACATTACTTTCATAGTTATCATTATTATTATTATTGTTATTGATATCATAAGAGGCAAGAAGCAGTTCGCTATTTGTGATTAGTTGCAAGTTGTCGTAATACAAATAATAACAACACCTGCAGTAGTACGCGACAGGCGTTAGCTGTGGCTGAATCTGAATCAAAGTGCCTACATTCATATACCATCCGTGGTTCACAAGATCACACAACTCTCTCAAGAGTAAGCGATCTAGCAGCATTCATGTCTATGATTCGTTTTCTAATCTCATGCCAGCTTTCCTGCCTGGCCGACACCCATACGTTTTAGTTTCTGTACTGAAAGTCCGATACTTTGATTAGCCAATCAATTGTGGTTGAATGAAGCATAATATATACAATACGCGTCTTTCTTCTTCTGAAACGAGAGGAGGTATTTAGAACATAATAATTTGTTTTCTTAAATGTATACAACTGGTTTTTTTAAAGTCTCCTTTGACATAAGCCAATGCAATAAGTCGTCGAAAGAACATTTAGATATTGTATGAAGTCCCAGCAAACGTTCTTAATATTTTATTACTGTACTTAATCATAATTTTCATAACAATCTAAATGTGACGGTAAACCCAAGGGTCGTATCAAATATAATACCATTCGTTTGTTTGTCTTTCACACTCTCTATGCGGATAAAAAGAGCAGGTTAGTTATCTTCTTAAAAAGTAAATTAGGATCGCTTCGAATAAAAATCTCAAGCAATCAAGTCTGAACATCTCTAAGGGTTTGTGGGAGTGGCGGTTGACAATCTGGGGAATCTCAAGTGACCGGTGTGACTTTTTGTGTATCAGTTGAATAAAGTAAATTCAGTGACAAAGGACGCTCCAGAGTGTTGAGTGTCGGAGAGAGCGTTTAAGGGTTCCAATTATTGTCAGAAAGCGACGAATTTAAGAGACTGATAGAAAGAAAAAAAGGACGTCTCTAGAAATAAAAGAGTGGGAAGCAACAAAAAATGTATTATAGGAATAGTCAATGGAATAACGAGAAAAGTGAAGAGATAAAAATGAAAAAATAAGAGTGTGATGTCATGCAAATACTGAAGTCGAAGCATTCTTTTTCATGATTCAACTCACTCTGGGCATCTGCTCGAAAAAAGGGACACTTGAAAAGGAACAGACGGGGTAATGATTTCCAGTCAAATAACTAGAACACTATGTGGTTTTGTTGGGTTTTTTTTGTTCTGGTCTTTTGAAAATGGCTTTTCTAAACAAGGGAAGTAGAGTAACAGATGGATAGATCAATAGTAATGAAACGATTCGAAGAAAGAAACCGTGTTTAAATGTGCAGCAGGCACTGGGAGTTGATGAAATGCGGTTAACAAATTGTCGGCAAGTCCCGTGCTTGAACCAAATTTCGGCCACTTTTTAAGTTTCTTAACTTTCGTTATTGTTAGCACTGCTTGTATATCTTCCTCTAGCAAATCATAAACAAAGGACAAGGAAACCCGAAACATTACCTCCTACTCTACAAAGATAAAAATAAACAAGTGAGCAAGAAAACAAATACAATAATTGTATTTATTGTCAACAGAACCCATCCAATAAAGTAACAAAATTACGTCCTTTCCTGGCCCGTAGAGCCGGCTGGTTACCACCATGAATAGGACACTAATCCTTCCCTGATTACTTCCCCAAACCGACGTCGAACACATGGGTCAGTAACCATGAAACACCCTGGTGAGGTGAGCCAACGTGAGTCATCGAAGGAGTGTTGGTAGGAATCTAAGCTCCCGATCACCTGGGCCCAGCAAGAAAGTCTATTACAGATGTATAAACTCTCTGTCTCAGCCTCCTTGCTTCCAGTTCGGCCACCAAGCTACCCAGAACTCGAAAAAAAAGAGACTGGAGACAGTTAATAGGATTTTCTAGATCTAAATAAATCCCCTTTTAGTGTGCTCGCCTATTTGGTCAATAATGTTAAAAGTATAAGTAAAAAGAAAAGACTCCTAGAATGCTATGACGTCCTTTTGTGAAATTTCCGTCTCACATTTGGTAATTTTCACGACAGTGAATATCTATAAAGGACAGCGGGTCTATTCTTTCGTGGATTACAATGGATTACAATGGTATTTTCTCATTGTCATATTGTTATATCTGAACAGATCTTTCCCGTAGGAGGTGGAATCTTCTTTTCTAGTGCCCCCTTTTGCGTCAGTTGTAAGACACATAACAGTCAAAATATCGATTTTTTTTCTGGAAACTTCCGTCTTGTATTCAGTCCTTGATTACTGGCATGAAGTAAAAACGACTGATTTAGATATGGCATATTATCGTGGTTTCTCAACAGCATTTTGCTGTAGTCATCGATGACAGAGTACCATTATAACAACATACTATTATGATTGAAATTCAAGGACTTTGAAATAGAAATGAACGTCACCGTAAGAAAAATATGATAAAATGATACATGCATAGTGTGTCAGTTGAATGAAATCTAAAGACTAAACTCGATGGTTTCAATAATTCCATATCATTATCATATTCATGATTCCTTCTTCCGTTTACATTTCTACGTTGCCACACATATTATGTTGCATACATTTGGTTGTTCAGGAAGTCAAGAGCACTTCATAGACATCTGCACGACCATAAACCCATTTCCGAAAAAAACCAACCCAAAACAGCAACCAAAAGAACATAGAAAAACAAAATAACCCAAATGAAAACCCTTAGGATAAGAAAACCGATAGGAGCCAAGGCCGTCAGAGGAAATGAAAGAAAAAGGACATAAGTATTTTATAGAAATACAGATAGATATACTTTATGTATTGAGTAACGCATCCATCAAAGCCAAAAGCCTGATCCACAGACTCTAACTATAAACTCTACAGACATAAAAAAGAGATAAAGACAGGTTAGTTTGATAGATAGATAGACAGATAGACAGAAAGACGGATAGATAGATAGACGGATAGATAGATGGATAGATAGATAGATCGAGCAGTTGATTGATAAAGATACACGAATGTTATACACACAGTATATATATATATATATATATATATATGTATATATATATATATATATAAATATATTTATATATATGTGTGTGTGTGTGTGTGAGAGAGAGAGAGAGAGAGAGAGAGAGAGAGAGAGAGAGAGAGAGAGAGAGAGAGAGAGAGAGAATGATAGAGAAAAAGAGTATAGAAAAAGATGGTGGTGCATAATATATTTTATCCATAGTGTCCACAATGCTTAGAGCGCTTTATAATTAAATTTTAAACGAGGACATAAACGAGATGTACCTCTCTGATGCTATTTGCTATCATAATCCACTCCCAGCAAGGGGATCGAACCCACAACCAACCCCCAGGTCACGAATAATAGACTACACCAGTAAGCTCCTTTGATTCGTACAGAAACGATACAAAATGGTGGAAAAAAATAAGAAAACGTCAGAAGAATCTGCTTTAACCCTTTCACTGCGAGGTCTGATTCTTACCCAACTGAAATATGCAAAATCTTGAAAATATATGTGTTCTTCTACTAGATAAATCAGATTTCAGTAAACTGACATATGCCAAAAGCATGAATTTCAGGCTTTTAGCATAGATATGTCAGTTCACGTTTTGAGGATTTTGGTGGCCTTAGCAGTGAAAGGGTTTAAGGAAAAAGGAGGCCGACTGGGCCACAGCGAACAGCGTTTTTTCATTTACAGATTAATACAAATTCTGCCTGCGGCAAATTTTTAACGCCATTATAATCTTTCCCTTTCTACTCCTCCCCCCCCCCCTCTCTCTCTCTCTCTCTCTATCTCTCTCTCTCTATCTATCTCTCTCTCTCTTTCTTTCTGTGTCTCACTCTCTCCCTGGCGGTCTTTACTTTCCTTTATTTAGCTCTCTCATTGTCTATCTTTTTTTGTCACTAGGGGCAGACTACCGCATATTGTGTGTGTGTGTGCATGTGCGTTTGTGTGCGTGTGTTTTAGTGAGTGTATATTAGCTTTTGTGAAGGAACTCCATAATACTGCTTGATATACTGTCAATGACCCTAATTTCAAATTATGGTACAAAAGTCGATCCCTGTCCACATTGATATCGATTTTTTCCTACATACAGTATAGGTCTATACCCGATTGACATAAATGCTACAGAGAGACAAATACAATAATCAGCAAAATATGCACGAGATGCATTTCATTGTACATGATAATATGTACCTACTTTTGTAGTGAGAGGGTTAAAGCGGTAGGAGACCAAGTTTCCTTGGACATTATTTTAATCGAGTTCAAAGTGCTTGGATTCGATGAAAATGTTCAATGAAGAAAACATAGTTGTATAAGCAAAGCGGTAAAAGCTGGTTGGTTGTTCCTGTGTATTTAAGCAGATGGTAGTAGATCGATCGATCGATCGATAGATAGATAGATTGATAGTTAGATATATATCTATATCTATATATATATATATAGACGGATAGATAGATAGATAGACAGACAGATAGGTAGATAGATAGATAGGTAGATAGATAGATATATAGATAGATAGATAGGTAGATAGGTAGACAGACAAACATATAGATATATAGATTGATAGGTAGGTAGATAGATAGCTATATGGATAGATAGATAGATAGATAGATAGATAGATAGATAGATAGATAGATAGATAGATATAAATATTGAAGTAAAATCAGGTCTACAGAGTAGGCTTCTATCACGACACCTTGGTCATAATACGTCTGTACTTACAACACGACAGTGATGTCTTCACACGTCGCAGGCCCCAACACCGTTACTTTGATTGGCAGGCTTTTGCGACCCATAAAATCATGTTATAGGAAAACCACAGACGTTCTCATGGTGTATAGGGGCCCGGGAACGCGATGGAGCCGCAAAGAAATAAGTACATATATGGGTTTGCGGATAATCTAGAATGACTCTTTATATCCATTTGGGAGCAGCGATCTTGTCCGAATTGGGGAACTTATTTCCGCTGCGTAAGTCTTGTCTATCGAAGTCGGTATAAATAGAATGGATAATTGCCGCATTTGTTTTTTTTCTCAAAATAGATTACATAAGCATCGTTGAGAAAAAGTAGTGGCGAGCAATGAGAATAGGATAACTGATTATTATAATTGGTTACAATTTTATGCTATAAATATATATTTATATAGTACATGTAAGTGCATCCTATCATAGATGTATATTATATCATAAACTCCCTAAAATATGTGTCCTTGGTTCTGAAAGCAACTCCACAACTTTACAAGTAAATTTCGACCTACACACAAAATTTGGTTAGACTTGCGACACCAAACCCTATTGCCATAAGTTGATCCCCCAGTGCATCAAAAGATATCAGAGAGAGAGAGAGAGAACGAGGGAGAGAGAGAGAGAGAGAGAGAGAGAGAGAGAGAGACAGACAGATAGAGAGATTGGGGGAGGGGTCGGATATATCGAGAGGGATGGAGATATATAATTATAATAAGATCATATTGTACAAGATAGAGTCTTTAAGTTGTGTATTCTCAGCACCAACATTTAGACGACTTTGTTCGGGGACTATTGCTTAAGCTTCGTTTTAATACTGAGTCAAAACACAACCTGATATTGTATGAAAGGCAAACGTTTATTGTTAACTTACTTGCTATCCGATCCACTTGGATAATTGTACTTTTCATTAGTATTCTTAATATTATCATTTTTGTGGCCTGGCTCATTATGCTGATTGTTCTGTGTTGGTCCCAATCAATTGTTCCTTGTTTTTGTTTTTTTGAATAGTAATGGATACAGACTGTCTTAAAACGTTAGGCAGGACACCTTTTTCATGTATGATGTTAAAGTCTTTTGTCAGAATGTCTATTCCCAGATCGTCGAGGGCGTCGATCACTTATAGTGAGAAACTATCTCGGCCTACTGCTTTCCCCTTTTTCATCTCTTTGAAAGCAGCTTCCACTTCTTCTCGCATAATCTCACGGCCCTTGTTCAAGGTAGAGGTTTGTTTATCTGAGCATGCGCCTCTTTTGTCATCCTTGTAGAGATGTTCTATGGTCTCTGCCCAACGTTGGCAGTGATAATCGGCCCAGCCGAGTCAGTCAGTTAATTGGAAGAAAAAAACAATTTCGTTGTTGTCGATGAGTATATTGCCGTTTCTGTCTTTTACGCATTTTCTTGCCGTGGTTAGTCGTTTTCCACTTAGATCTTGTACTGACTGGTATAATTGGTTAAAGAATGACCTATTAGAATACTTTAAGAGTGGCCAAAAGTGTTTTTAAGTACAATACTGATTTTATGCGCACCACAGAGGATCGCGATACGTGGAGACAGTTGACCGCAACGTACTCAAGAGTACAAGCCACGATTGATGATGATGATACTAACCCTGGTGTGTACGGCATCCTTGCCCATGGGCCTTTGATTTCCTTGTGTAGTAGTAGTAGCATTGTGGAAGAGATAGATAGGAGCGAGGGCAAGATAACCATGGACTTACCAGTAGCATTATGGCTTGTTTTGATTCACCCTGACAGTCAGATCGCCAAGGGGTAATAAACGAGATGCCTGAGGGAAGGCAACCGTATGTTTGCAATACATTACGTCGTCCATTGCTTAATGACTCCAAGTGACGATAAAAAGGTAGGATGGCGGGGACACAAACATAATTTTCTTTCCCGATTTATGATGGTTTTAGTTGGGGCCTTGTTTACTATGTCGTTTCGGCCTGTTCCATTTCATGACTCGATCCCTTTTGATTGGCACTGCTTGTTTGAATTGTTCTTGGTATTTTTTTTAGAACACGAGTTGGTTGAATTAAAAAGGAGAGCATTGAGATGAGGTTTAGTTGAATAACATCGTAGAAGGAGGCTGAGATAAAACTGGGTTATCGGAAAGGAGTGACTGCCATTTGGATTACGTAACCTTTTCAAGCAATCCAATCTTTAAGGGTTAACGCTAAACTCAATAAGAGGGCACTTCAAAATGTATGAAGAAAACTAACACAAATTTGTCATCTTGATACATCTAGGATAATATTGTTTGCTTCAGGAGCCCAAGCTCTGAGTCTCGAAGTTTTTCTGTGGTTCATTTATTCAAATGAACAATTCCAGTGGAAGGATATCAAGCCAAGGCTGTCTCTTAGTTACCATGGAGACGGTCTTAATCAAAGTCATCAACCCTGAAGTGAACCAACAAGCCGAAGACCATTGGACTTCGATGCAACATATTATCTAAGGAAAATAATCACATTTTGCAAGGATGTGGTGTGATCACGACAGTATCAAACATTGCTTCATCTGACAGAGCAAGTTTGTAATACTTGGGAGGAAAGATCATTATGGTATATCTAATTTCTCACCTCAGAAATACCGAATTCGACATAAAAAATGGTAAAAAAAAAGACCCCAAAAATCCAAAGACCCAGATAAAAACAAATACCCCCCCCCCCCTACACACACACAAGTTTATGGTAAAGTTCTTCTCTCACACAGGGGAATAATTATCCTAGCGTTTTTCACTTTTCATGTTTGTGCATTTCAGGCACTGTTCCTATATCGCCCACTTTGGGCGTACGGATGATGTGATATCCAATTTCAAGTTTGTCTCTCTATCCGCCCTTTCTGTATGGATTATCGCTTGAATAAAGGGCGTGGGTGGATGGAGGTCGATGCTCTTGTTTTGTTATCATTAAACTCAACTTTTCCGTCTCCTGAAACTCGTCCACTTCCCCCCCCCTCTCTCTTTTTCTCTTCTTTCTCTCTCTCTCTCTCTTTCTCTCTCTCTCTCTCTCTCTCTGCTCCTCTTGCCATATCACATTGCATTATGCCGGCATTTCAATATTAAGTTTGTTCCCAATGAAATGCATTGTGGAATGCGATCGTTGATAGGAAACCCCAGGTCATTCTTGGTCATATTCGGTGATCAGGATGGTGTTAAGTGTTTCACTTGGCGATTTACTTAAGCTTTTAGTTTTGGATAGATGTTTTTGTTTGAGTAGAAAATAGATATCTGCTTTTTGTTTGATTGTTATTTTTATTTTTTGGTTGTTGTTTTTTTTTGTTGGCTTTTTTTTCAATGTAAGGGATGATATTTCTAAAGCATTCCCGCCATGGGGTGTTGTACATGTCATCCATTATTTACCCTTTCACTGCGAGGTCTGATTCAAGCCCAACTGAATTATATGCAAAATATTATGTATGTTTTCTTATACCAGATAAACCAGATTTCAGTGAACTGACATATGCCAAAAGCTTGATTATCAGGAGGCACAGCACGGCGCCTTAATATTATCTTCTACTTTAAACAACCCTAACCCTTTCACATCGAGGTATTATTCTAACCTAACTGAAATGTGCAACATCTTGAAAATTTCGTGTTATTATACCAGATAAATCAGATTTCAATGAACTGACATATGCCAAAAGCCTGATTATCAGGCTTTTGGCATATGTCAGTTCACTGAAATCTGACTTATCTGGTATAACAACAGGACAGTTTTGAGGATTTTGGTGGCCTTAGCAGTGAAATGGTTAAAAGGAAACAACAACCGCTCCAAAAACTATCCCAAAACAAATAAGCCAACAAAAATAAACAAACAATAAATAAAAGACCGACATGTCTACTTCACATCTTCGGTAAAGACTTCGCACTTTTTCCAAATATCTGGGTTTATTTTTTTTTCAACCGCATTCTGCATGAGATGTAAGGAAGGCAAATGATTCATGAATAAAACTCGTGCACGCTATTACATTTAGTATGATTAAGTCTGGAACGAGACATAGTAAGGGACACTTTTTATCCTTATACATTAATATTATTGCGCACAATAATATCTGATATAACAGTTTTTATACTACTTTTTTTCTAATCCCATAAAACAGTCTTATTTCGTTATTACTTAATACATGGAGTGAAATACCCACAATCCTCTTTTATGAGAATGCAGAATCCCGATTACAATCCCTCTAGAGCTGTCACATAAAGAGATACAGGGCTGAGAAATTCCTCTTCCTTCTAATAACCTTGTCGATTCAAATCGTATTCCGATTTATTCTATAGCAATGTACCAATTTCAAACAATAAATTAGGTATCTACTAAATAAAATTTAGTGGACGTTGATAGGCTGAGGTACAGCACGGCACAGCACGGTGCCTTAATATTATCTTTTACTTTACACAATCTTAAAGGAATACCATGGGATTTTAAACAACATAAAACCACCTAAAATATTAAAATCTAAAGTTGCTTTT